>JARKHS020027829.1:95000-237347 GCA_030143305.2 Amblyomma americanum | reverse complement strand
ATAGCAGGGACACTGTAGCAGGGCACGGCCGGAATCGAGCCGCCTCCGCTACTCGAGCCCGGCCGCGAGCAGGGACGTGTGCCTTTCCTACGCACCGAGAGAGGGCGCCACACGTTTCATGAAAAAGCTGATAATGCATGATCAACAGTGAAATAGCGCAGGAAGACTTTTACGCCATTGAAATGTAAAATACCTTATACTTCCTTAAAGGTAGGACATTACCCTACGTGAACCTGCTAGAGCTTGTCTATATATTTTAAAATAGGGCTGTAGTGAGCGATAAATTGAAGTCAGGTGGGGTATTTTTCAGGACCTCGCCATAGGCTCCATGCTGTCATAGATCATTGCTCATGGCAAACGCAATATGTAAGCTACATCGATGAAACTCGACTAAATGAAACTTTAAGATGCATTTAACATCTAGGCGAGAGAGCTAATTTCTAACTGTTATGCGCGACGAAATATCAATTTTTATTTTTCGTCGCCATTGAGTTACGCGCCGCCGCGCCGCCGGCTGTCGCGAGATGGCGCGACCGGTTTTTCGAGGCGCATGGTCCAGAATCCTGGGGATGCACGTCAATAAATACAAAATCTGCTTGATAGGACCGGCAGGGTGTCAGAATTTTCCCGTAGTGCGGAATAATAGGCGTCTAATCTTCCAGCCTTTACTGTATACAAATGTTTATTGCGGATGTACTCTTCGGTTTAGTTGCACACGGGAGGTCCGCCAGCTGTCCGAATTAACTGAAGTGCTGCTAAACCGCAGTAAATGAACGAAAGTTTCACGTCAATAAATACCACATCTGCTTGATAGGACCCGCAGGGTGTCAGAATTATCCCGTATTGCGGAATAACCGGGGTCTAATCTTCCAGCTTTAGTGTATACAAATATTTATTGCTGATGTACTTTTCGGTTTAGTGTGCACACGGGAGGTTCGCCAGCTATCCGAATCAACTAAAGGGCTGCTAAACCTCAGTAAATGAACGAAAGCTTCACGTCAATAAATACCACATCTGCTTGATAGGATCGGCAGGGTGTCAAAATTATCCCATAGTGCGGAAAAACAGGGGTCTAGTCTTCCAGCTTTTACTGTATACAAATATTTATTGGGGATGTACTTTTCGGTGTAGTGCGCACACGGGAGGTCCGCCAGCTGTCCCAATCAACTGAAGGGCTGCTAAACCTCAGTAAATAGATGAAAGCTTCACGTCAATATATACCACATCTGCTTGATAGGACCGGCAGGGTGTCAGAATTATCCCATAGTGCGGAAAAACAGGGGTCTAGTCTTCCAGCTTTTACTGTATACAAATATTTATTGGGGATGTACTTTTCGGTTTAGTCTGCACAGGGGAGGTCCGCCAGCTGTCCCAATCAACTGAAGGGCTGCTAAACCTCAGTAAATGGATGAAAGCTTCACGTCAATATATACCACATCTGCTTGATAGGACCGGCAGGGTATCAGAATTATGCCGTAGTGCGGAAAAACAGGGGTCTAGTCTTCCAGCTTTTACTGTATACAAATATTTATTGCGGATGTACTTTTCGGTGTAATGCGCACACGGGAGGTCCGCCAGCTGTCCGAATCAACTGAAGGGCTGCTATACCTCAGTGAATGAACGAAAGCTTCACGTCAATGAATACCACATCTCCTTGATAGGACCGAGAGGGTGTCAGAATTATCCCGTAGTTCGGAATAACAGGGGTCTAGTCTTCCAGCTTTTACTGTATACAAATATTTATTGCGGATGTACTTTTCGGTTTAGTGTGTACACGGGATGTCCGCCAGATGTCCGAATCAATTGAAGGGCTGCTAAACCGCAGTTAATGAACGAAAGCTTCATGTCAATAAATACCACATCTTCTTGATAGGACCGGCAGGGTGTCAGAATTATCCCGTAATGCATAATAACCGGGGTCTAATCTTCCAGCTTTATTGTATACAAATTTTTAATGCGGATGTACTTTTCGGTTTAGTGTGCACACGGGAGGTCCGCCAGCTGTCCGAATCAACTGAAGGGCTGCTATGCCTCAGTAAATGAACGAAAGCTTCACGTCAATGAATACCACATCTGCTTAATAGGACCGAGAGGGTGTCAGAATTATCCCGTAGTTCGGAATAACAGGGGTCTAGTCTTCCAGCTTTTACTGTATACAAATATTTTTTGCGGATGTACTTTTCGGTTTAGTGTGTACACGGGAGGTCCGCCAGATGTCCGAATCAACTGAAGGGCTGCTAAACCGCAGTTAATGAACGAAAGCTTCATGTCAATAAATACCACATCTGCTTGATAGGACCGGCAGGGTGTCAGAATTATCCCGTAATGCATAATAACCGGGGTCTAATCTTCCAGCTTTATTGTATACAAATCTTTATTGCGGATGTACGTTTCGGTTTAGTGTGCACACGGGAGGTCCGCCAGCTTTCCGAATCAACTGAAGGGCTGCTAAACCTCAGTAAATGAACGAAATATTCACGTCAATAAATACCAAATCTGCTTGATAGGACCAGCAGGGTGTCAGAATTATCCCGTAGTGCGGAATAGCAGTGGTCTAGTCTTCCAGCTTTTAATGTATACAAATATTTATTGCGGATGTACTTTTCGGATTAGTGTGCACACGGGAGGGTCGCCAGCTGTCCGAATCAACTGAAGGGCTGCTAGACCTCAGTAAATGAATGAAAGCTTCACGTCAATAAATACCACATCTGCTGGATAGGACCGGCAGGGTGTCAGAATTATCCCGTAGTGCAGAATAACAGGCGTCTAATCTTCCAGCTTTTACTGTATACAAATATTTATTGCAGATGTACTATTCGGTGTAGTGCGCACACGGGAGGTGCGCCAGCTGTCCGAATCAACTGAAGGGCTGCTAAACCTCAGTAAATGAACGATAGCTTCACGTCAATAAATACCACATCTGCTTGATAGGACCGGCAGGGTGTCAGAATTATCCCGTATTGCGGATTTACAGGGGTCTAATCTTTCAGCTTTTACTGTATACAAATATTTATTGCGGATGTACTTTTCGGCTTAGTGTGTTTGGACTACCTTCGATGGTATAGCATTGTTATAGAGACCGTTTCTACACTGGTTTCGTGATTAAACCTGTGTTCTTCTATTCAGAACTTGTAGTTAACAACCTGCCACCCGAGGACAGCAGTTGCGTTTTCCGGAATGCTGAATATTTTCAATTCTGCTTTTTTTACATGTGCTCAAGAGCCATCGTTGTGCTCAATTTGTGCCTATTACACTCTTGCATATACCGGGCACTGAGAATTTTGTGGAATGTTTTGTACTAGAGACCTGTTTTCAAAATATATATATAGCTAATTTAAACGCAGAAATACATGCGTTATTCACCTGCCGCATAAATTTGCGGCGGATTGCTTTTGAAGAAGAAATCAATTTTATTGATCAGATTACAAGTTCATGTTTGTACGCGCCGGTTCTTGATGCTACATTCGGAAGCTTACTTTCTGAACTTTTCGAAGCTGCTTTATTTTGGCTATAGGATAACAGCCCCAGAGGACACCTATATGCCAAGAACCTTAATTTGCTCATGAATACTAGGCTTAGATTGAAGAAAAGATGAAAATAAGGTTTGAATCGGACTGAAATCGATACAGCCTTCGATGCTAAAACATTTCGTTCAGATATTCGCTTGAAGCTGTGAGTTCTGGAATTTTTTCTCTTGTCCTGACTAACCTTCAGTTATCTACAATTCTACGTTGCGAAGGAACTGTAGTATATCAGGCGTCATTGCAAGGAATAGTTCCTTCCTTGCTCCTTCAGCATGAAACAAATGGGCTGCACATCAGCACTAAAATAAGTGGCATATCTCGATGTTTCTAATGATCTGCGGTTTCGGGCTACTTTGCGCGAAGTTCAACGCTTTTTCTCCTCTCCTTTGCAGTGCGTTTTGCGGCTGTGCAACTTTTACAGCGAAGCATAAGTGCAGAAAAAAAAGGATTTGTTCCAGCAATCCTCTATTTTTAACTGCAAGTTGTAGCTTCAAGAATTGTATATCTCTCACGCTTGAAACTGTCTGCGCTTTCTCAATCATCGCTATTACTTTTTGTTCCAGAAAGCAATATTATTACAAAGTGTGCTTCATCTGACCCCGCTGCATGTCCCGTGCATGCCTAAATGTTACACCCAGATATCTCAGAAATGGCACTGAAATGTTCACATTGCCGAGCCATGAATGGCTCGAGTTTTTTGTGCTTGATATGTTTTATTTGAATACGAGCGTCTCTACGCCCCTTGTTTAAAAAGAGCGTGTGTCTTCAAATAAGCCGCTTGCTTAAGGAGCGTATGTACTCGTTTTTGCCCATACAGTGCCAGCAGGGTTACCAAGTGCAGTGCAGCCCTGGATGTGAATGATTTTATTACGAGACCGAGAGCGCAAACGAAGGCTTCTGCATGACGACGGATGCTGGCGGCAGTAATGACTATTATAATGTAGGTTGCGGTTCTTGTTCCGCTGTAGAGTCCAATCAGGCCGTGCTGAGCGCGACTTGAATGGCTTTGGACATTGTGCAGATGGCTTCCATGAAGGGTGGCGGGTCTTCGTCCTTGTTGATGAAACCAATATCGCAATCAAGAAAGTGCCATCCTCGTTAAAGAACATCAAGCTGCCAAAGATGAAGCCGAAATTTAGGTTTCGGAAACGGGGCGAACGGTTTGTCATTTACATCGTAATAAACGAATAATGTGCTTGAGGTGATGATGTGTTAATCACAGTAGAAGTACGACAATGACAAACTGGCAGGAAACCATTCAACCAAACCCGCACGGTGCTGATGACTTGTACTCATCGTCAGCGCGTGCCTTCCATCGTCATCACCGTACATCAGGGAACGAGACAATCATCACCACTTCCTTCAACGTCGCAGCACCCCTGTTTTGACTGGCTCTGTTCGCAGCTGAGGGTGCCCGGCCTCTCTTCACTACTGTTTAGTCGCACAGAAATTAAGGATGCCTTATGAGCTCACTGTATATGTTGTTTGATGTGAAATAACCTTATTTGGCTTGAAGACATAGCTCTAAATAGCAGAGTTCACTGTAGCTGAAGCAATTTAATTGCAGGAGATTCCGAGTGGTAGTGTACGAGACGTAAAAAACAAGAGTGCGAATAGCGAAGTCAAACTGGTGCAAACACCCAATCAAAAAGACTGACGTAGTATTCAACGTGAAGAAGAGGAGTGGCCATATAATTCAAAAGTGCATGTTGTTGGGCGAGTCGCTCATACACGGCTACCGACGTATCGGCTGCAAACAACGCAGGCGGTAGACTTTTGGTGGAAGTGCCTTTTGCTGCGCATCCCCAAAAACAGGCCTCAGAAAAAAGGTGTCACGGTTGAAATTTCGTATTGGGCAATACCGAACTTCCCTTGAGATAACCAAGGTGCTAAAAAAAGCTCCCAAGTTTAGCATAGAACTTCCAGTGTTAGCGCACGAGCTGTTCTCTTTGAACCGACAAATGGCTCCTAAAGGAAACGATGAGGACCGTGAAAGGTGTCCACTCGATGGTGTAGACAGCTTGCTACGCACTTCCACAGGTTTCTGCAGGCGGACGCACCTCAAGCATGCGAAAAAGCGTGGGAGGAGTTGTTTCTTTCTTCAGGAAAAATGATTTCGTCCTTCTACAATGGGACAAGGAGGGAGGTTTCGCCCTGCTTCCGTCTGGGATGTTTCATGACAAGGCCGCTCAAGCCGTCGCTAAGAACTTTGTTACCAAGAAAGTGAGACCAACCAAGGCAAAACCCCGAGCGATAGAACTGTGCAACGACTTGGCATTAGCGGCACTTTCAAGGGATGTTTTTATAAATGCAAACGCAATTGCCTAGAACAGTTTTTCACTGTAAAAACCCACAAGATTGACCAACCTTCTAGATGCGATGTAAGCGAAAGGGATACTATGCAACGGGAGATTAGCTCCTTTCTCCTGAAGTGTTTAAAGTATTCAAAGAAACAAGACTTTGTCATGGTAAAGAACTCGGGTGATGTAGTATCTTTCTCACAGGGTTCACCATATGTGGGGTACGCTGTTTCGTTTGACGTAGAAAACCTGTTTTTTTCTATACCACATGATGCTCTGTTTCGTGCTGTTGGCTCTTGCATTGAAGATAATAGGGTCGTGCATTTTCAAAACGCCAGTGGCTTGTCCCAGGACGACTTTATGTCACTACTTGAATTCTTTCTCGAGTCAACTTTTGCAACCTTTGACAACCAGGTCCTGGTTCAACGTGAGGGTATTGTATTGACTCCTGTGAGGCACCTGTGTTGGCTGATATTTTCTTGGCCAGTATTGATTGTTATCTGGTGTGTTATTTGGACAGGTTTGTTTTTATGGAATTTAGATACATGGACGACTATCTGGTTTTTCTTAAAGAGCAACCTGGTCTGACACACAAGAACGCCGTGCAAGAGATTTTATCGGTTTTTAAACGACACGGAAGAGGTCTAACCTTCACCTACGAATTACCTGACGTTAATAAATTGCAGTTTATAGATAGCAACCTGACTCTAAAGCCAGATCACACTTGCTGCATGTACTCGCCAAGAGCCCGGAAAGATCTCTTGCCATACGAATCCGCACATTCCAAGACGGTAAAACGTGTCATAGCTACATTCTGCCTGAGGGGAGCCTTGGGGAGATCGTGTGTTGACCTGGTGCATGGCCGCCTCAACAATCGGGTTGGTAGGTTGCAGAAGGCTGGGTTCCCTTTTCCAGTTGTGGTCGCTGTGGCGGAAAAGCTACTACAGAGATTGAAAGCGAGAACACCCCAGGAAGAGTCCGAGAAACAATCAGGCCGACGGTTGTTCCCTACATTCACAGGGTATCACACAACTTGAAGAACGTAGCCAACGTAGCCAAGAACGTTAGCGCATGTCCTGTGTCAGTCTTTCTTGTGTACGTCTAATTGCAGCGCTATTACCATTTCTGTCTCAAAGAGAATGCAAGAAGCGCCACGGCACTGAGTTCGTCAAATGCTCGGAGGGGTTTGTTTACGAAATCCCCCTGACCTGTGGAAATGATTACATCGGTCATATGGGCCGATGTGTAAACGACCCGCTGAGGGAACACGAGCTTTCAGTTAAGAACAGAAAAGGGTCTAATCTGCCCTTACACTGTAGCGCATGCCATCCAGCTACGCGTGATTACCCATGCCAGCCTTCGCTCTCGAAAACGAGGATTTTGAGGCGTAGCCGTGACCAGATGGCGCGTGAACTTGCCGAGGCTTTTTTCATTAGGAACAAAAGAAATGATTGCGTGAGTGATGCCTCGATAAGACTTAATCAGACAGGAAGCAGATTTCTGGCTTGCGCTTAGTGATTGACATGGCGGTGTGGAAATTATAAGTATGCTTTGTTTATTTATTATTTATTTATTTTAATTATTACATACTGCAGACCCTTGGTTCCAAGCAGAGGGGCATTAGTATATATACAGATAATAATGAACAACACAGGAGCAAACAAGTACACATTTGTATAATTTTTGTCACACCGCAGTCAGCAAACCATGGTTCCAGTCCGATACTGTCCGAGGAAAAAAAGAAAATTTAAACGTATCCGTTCGAGCATAATAGGGTGTGAGAGAGTCAGTGTGATGATGTCTTGTGAGGCGCGTTAATGCAGGCTTTATATAAGGTGATTTATTCATTTGAAGTTTGTTTTTAAGGAGGGAAAGAAATTCAAGTCTTAACTGCTTTCGACGTGGTTCAAGAGTGGGTATACATTTGTCTGCCATAAATTTTGGAGAGAGAGTGAAGCCGTGCGAATTTATTAAATATAAATCTAACTGCCTTTCTTTGTATACTTTCAAGGTGTCTGATATTTGACTTAGTGTGAGGATCTCATGAAATACATGCATACTCGAGCTTTGGTCAAACAAATTAAAAGTGACAGAGTAATTTCAAATTAGTAGGGGCGTTTTTTAGTTTGTGCCTCAAAAAGCACAGTTTGCGGAAAGGAGAACAGCAAATATTATTAATATGTGTGTTCCACGACAATGTTGGTGTCAAGGTAACACCCAAATATTTGTAGCTGATAGCTTCGCGTAGTGGAGAAGAACCTAATGTATAAGAAAAAATAAGTGGTTTTTTTTACGAGTGACACGAAGGCATACTGATTTTTCAGCGTTGAGAAGCATCCCCCAATCATGGCACCAATTCAATATCCTGTTTAAGTCTGTTTCAAGGGCAGTCTGGTCATGTGGACAGGTTGACTCGTTATACAGGACACATTCATCGGCAAAAAGCCTAATTTTTACACCGGGAGATATGACATTAACGATGTCATTAATGTACAGTAGGAAGAGTAGGGGTCCCAGAACATTACCATGCGGTACCCCTGTCGTGACAGGAAGAGTGGCCGAGCTATGTTCACCTATTGTGACATATTGAGTTCGTTTAGTAAGGTACGCAACAATCCAGTTTACAAAAATATCAGGTATGCCAATAAATTTAAGTTTATTCATTAATTTGTCGTGAGGAACCTTATCGAACGCTTTAGTGAAGTCTAAAAATATTACATCCATTTGGCCATTATTGTCAAGGGATAAAGCAAAACAATGAATTTACTGATATCAACTGTGTTACAGTGGAATTACCCTTCCTGAAACCAGAATAAACCGAGTCGCGAGTCTGCGCCCGTCCTTGTTCCCTTCTCGTCCCTGTTTGCATTATCTGGCGCAGTTCCTTTACTCAACGATGACCATGTAAAATTTACAGTTGGTGACTCTTTTTGTTCCAAGCGAAAGTTACAAAATTCGCTTCAAGTTTTCTCGAATAAATTGCGGAATATTTCTGCATCCATATTCGGGAAAAAATGTATCAAATTGTATAAAAGCAGGCCTTTGTTGTAGAAAGCATATGACGTAAGTTATAGCGGTGGTAGGCTCAGTGCATTCTGTCTATCTGCCTGACTGCCGTATGACACCATAGCTATATAACTGAGAGGATGAAACTGTGGCAAATAATTTATTTCGGAAGTTTGTGGCGTTGGTGTGGTAGCGTTTTTTCGGATGTTTGTTGCAAAACCTTCCCGCATAAAAGCCATAAGGTGATCATTAGGCTTTTCTGTGCTATACGGTTTTCAAACTGCACACCGTCCGCATAAGATTTATTAATTTCTATTCTCTGCATGTGCGTTAATTTCTTTTGGAAGACGGGCATAATTTCACAATCGTGGTTTAGTGCGTAAGAAGCGCAAACTGCAGACTTTTTATAAGATGCCGCGCAAGGGAAGATCAGCTGTTCGTCAGCACAGAATAACAAATGAAGGAAAACAGGCCAGGGTGTGTACATTTGCATGGATGTAAAAAACAACGGTGCATATTAAGCAAGCCCGTGATTCGCTAACTAAAGCAAGGTCGCGCGTGCAGTAAAATGTGCCAGAACGACTTATAACATCAGCCGATAGCACACAGAGAACGCGAACATTTGTTCGTTGCATGCAACACTCTCTAGTTTGCTTGAAGCAAGGCCGCTCTGCCAGAAGATAAATGACTCTCACTTTCTCGACTTTTCCTCCCCTGGTGACGTATACAGCCGCGCGTGCCGCAGGATTGTGAGCGAGCGTTTACACAATGAAAATATAACTGTACGCATCCGCCTATAGGAAAACAAAGAATAGACCCGGCACGAGAAGAGAACGGGCGCTTAGCGCCGGCGGCCAAACCCTACCAGAGACCAATACTGTTTATATAGAAAAGACGTGCATATTTCCTCCTCTCCGCACAACAGACCTAGGAGCTGTGGTCGATGTCTTTATTGCGGTTTAAACGTGAGGCGAGCTCGCAAACGACTGCTTCACGGACTATGTCTCGGAACTAAAAGTAACGTCAATCCCTTGTTTCATCTTCACATTCGAAAGAAAGCAGCCCTTTGCTCTCATGGACACTTCTCGCGGCTCACAAAGAAAAAATTGGAATCACATGAAGCATGCTTCCGACGCCAGCAAATACGACTATTTTCATAACCATCCAAGCTACATGTGGTATGCCTGTACTCCTTTGATCGTGACTGCTGCTTCTGTGGCGAGGCTTATCCCAAATAGTGCGCAATTGTCAGCCAGGGAGTGATGGGTGGGTGGCGGCTTTGCCCAGTTCTCCGCTCGAAGACCATGTCTGGCTCTTCGACTGAGCAAAGCCGTCTGAGCAAAACTCGTTTTCCCGCGAGATCCCAGAACACGAACACAGTCACTGGCTTACTCAGACTAATGAGGCTATCGCTGCTAAAAATGTTTCTCGTGCCATTGAACATGAAGTGGATGAATCCCAATGAAGAACCAATCTACTAGTGTGTTGCTATCAGGCAAATAATCCTGACGGCTTCAAAGACATAACATTTTCGTTGTTGAAAGAGTGGAGAGGGAGATCAACAAGAATGGTAAACAAATGCAGCAACACTGCGATGAATTACAACGAAGAAATTTTTCGATCCACCTTTCATCTTCCAACAAGCATCTTCCAAAAAAAGCAAGGAATTACAAATCACGAAAACTACAACTAGGTGCACTGCAAATTAAATGTCGCGCTACGTCATCACCAAGGATGAGGTAGGTGGAAGTAAAAAGTTACTAAATGTATGGAAATCATTACCCAATGTTTCTATCCGTTTTTTTGCCCGGGGGTTTTGACCAATGAGAGATCAATAGTGTACTTTACTTGCGGCTGCAGGATAATTCACTTGAAAGTAGAAGAAAAAAATTAGACGTGGTATAGCTCTGGTGAAACCTGGGGTGAGGCGATAGCTACACATGGCCGAGTGGAACTAGCTCAGTTGAGCTGCAAAGTAAGTCTTCCTCCGCTTCGTTTCGCTGCACGTTCCTTCATCTTCGTCCCACTTGACACAGCTGGGGCAGCTCTGTTTCGCCGGCGCGCTACGCCGCCGGCAGAAGCAGCTGCTCCGCCCAACGCGTCTGGTCACGTGACCAACCACGTGCGAACCACATGATCAGTCATGGCACCACGCCACCGGCATCTGCTCCGCACCACGTGACAGCATGGCGGCGCCGCCACGCTGAAGGCTGGAAACGCTACCGTATTGTAACCATCGCTACAAAACGTCCGGAAGCCATTGATTGGATCTTAACCAAACACATTCGAACTGCGCGTTTGGTGCACTACAACAGTGACGGATAATAAATCTTTTACTTTTGGCCGTATTTATGTTGCGTACAACGTAACCTTAATAGTGTTCACCAGCGCCAGCTTCATCTATAGTGGCGAGCGTACTGCAGCCGTCCACAGACCTGTCTAGAGCATTCGAACTGCGTACGGGAAAGTATACTAACGTCATGTAGGTTTTGAATTTGGGTGAAACAAGACCGGCTCGCACAGGCACACTGCCATAGGTAGTGTTCAATTCCTCATGTCTTTATAGCTATATCTGGTCCCCTAAGCAGCAGCGACTGTCGCAATGAAAATTAAAGCGCGCCCGCCGAGCACTCTATACAGGCGTGTGGATGAGTGTATGTCCTGTGTAACCGCGAGTGCATCGAGGAAGCTGATCTAACGGTAACGCGGAAGCTGCGAGATAACCCTCTTTGCAAGCTGTGGCATGAAGACTTCTAGATACGAGGCCCTCGATAAACTATTCAGCAGACAAGAGTAGAGACATGACGGGCTCGGTACAACACAAATGAAGGAAGCCAACAGTCACTGAAACAAAGGAAACCGTAGGAGAATAAGAGAGAGAGCCGAACGGAAAGGCAGAAGGTTAACTAGGCGACGCTCAGTATGCTACCCTACACATGGGGACGAGAACAGAGGGAGAGACAGAAGGGGGAGAGAGCAAAGCGAGATCACTTTTCCTCGCATCCGTTGGCCATTTACATGCAGCGTACACAGGGCACACACTGATAGTTCACAACCTTGCACTCAGTCCTGAGTACTTTAAGAACTTGAAAAGTGCCTTCAAAGCTGTCCTCTGCGATGAAGGCTTACTTCAAGGACCCAGAATCTTGGCCTCAGTAAGGGGCCGACGGTATAAGCGGCAGAGTGCTGCCGCCAAGGGAACACGCTGACGCTCGAACCGAGGGCAGTCACAGAGCAGGTGCTCTATTGTTTCATCGCACCCGCAGTTCTCACACGCTGGAGAGTCTGCCATTGCGATTAAGTGGGAGTAGGCATTTGTGAACGCCGCTCACAGCCACAGGCCACACAACAGCGTAGCATCGCAGCGGGAGAGGCCGGACAGAGGACTGAGTTGATGTAAGGGGTCGAGGTGGTGCAGACGGCATGCGGAGTTGCCAGAAGAAGACAATGATGCTAAAATGTTATTTCTGCCAAGCATTCGATGTCTTTCTGCGTCAGTCCTTGTCTTATCTTACAAGGAGAATAAAAGGGTTTCGGTAATATAAAAATCGTGACAGTCTCTGCCGCGCCCCCGCTGCGGTGTTCCTCGCTCCCCGCTACTTGGCTTCTTCAACGCGGGCGGGGCAGCGATTATCGATTGGCATGTCGTCACGGAGTGTTGCGATTTGCTTGACATCGTCTTGCTCTCCCCACAGTAGAGCACTTTTCTTCGGCTCGAGAAATGGCCCAAAATTGTTCAGCCACAGCGGCACCCCAAAAAGGCTATTTTTGAAAATTTTCGAGTCCTCCCTGAAACACCTGCTATGTATAATGAGCAGACAAGAGAAGAGAAATAATGGCTTGCTATAGCATACATTTCATTATAGCAGGTGTCCGAACTAAATGCAACCAAGCTTTAAAAAAACGGAGCGTTCTAGCCCATTAAAACCAAATAAGGATTGTTTCGAGTCACATTGCCTAGTCTGCAGTTTTTTTTTCTTTCTTCAAAGTTAATTAGGTATTTAGGTCTAATTTGCTAACTTTTAAATTATTGGCCTCTGGAGCGAAGTTTTAATACAGAAGTTGTAGATCGCTTTGAAAATTAGCTGACTGAAATGTTTGCAACAGAGTAACGTTTATCTAAAGTAGGTGACTGGGGGCAGTAACTAGCTACTGCAATCAGTCACCCCTGATGAAGGAGCCGAGTAGGCTTCAAAACGTTGGGTTAAAATTAGTTTTTTTGAAGATGTGCAGTTTATTATAAGTCTTCAAACCCAACCAGACAGGCATATCTGTCAAAATGTTTAGTTTTCACATGCGGTTTGATTGTTGATTTTTTTTTGCACTTGATCGTCGCCTATAGATACGTGGTACTTCCGAGCGAGAATAAAGTCAGTTATGAATAGCGCTTGTATTGTAATTCCTCTTTCATTTCGTCCCTTTTTTAGCGCTACTACTATGACGTCTCAACCTAGAACCGGATGCGGCTGCTGTGGGCTGGAAATTTTCCACGCTGACTGTATACTTTCAGTCGTTTGCAAAAAATCTCATCACAGTATCGCTGTTTCGATGCTCACGCTAGCTCTGTTTTATAATTCGATAACGAAGTGCTCCTTAGTATCTATTTCGTGATGTCTCGCTATAACTCCAGTCCTATCGCCTACAAGAATGTGAATTGGCTGCTTACAAATGCCAAGCGCATGTCTTTAGCTTTTTTTTTCTCACGGACAGTCATCTAATGGAATGGCTGTCCACCAAGCCGCAATTTCGTTTCTATGCATGCACCCTTCTGAACTGTCCTCGAACAATCTGCATGGTAATTTTTTTACAAGCGCAAGAACTACCTGACACTTTGCACTATGAAGTCTTTAGGGTACTTTAAAATAAGTTGTAATGTTCATGTAATTAAAATATTAGAAACTATCCCCCTTTCAAGCGATTCACAACCCCCATTTGTTAACTACATGAACGCTCCTGAATGTCAGGGGTGATATGTCACATTTTGGATACAAACGGAAATGTGTCACAGAATACTTTCCTGCGCGACTAATTAGCGGGCAAAGAAAATTGTTTCTGAATTTAGTGCATCCTTGTTAAGAATTCCTAGTCCCTGATTTACAATGTTTTTTTTCCTGTCCTGAAGCATGCATGGAAGACTGATGCCTATATGAGATCCGTCGACGGAAAGATTATTCAATATATGGCAGAACGCAGTAACATGCTCAGGAGCAACAGGAGAAAATTTATCACATTAAGAAGCCTTTCACGGCTACTTTTACGCTTTGTGCTAAAATCTTGTGACTATGGTACAAGTCATATCGGTTCCTACTTTTTAATGAGCCCTCTGAGTGGTGGCAGCAGAGATGGGCAAATCCCCTCATTTTTCCTTTCCTTCCTCACCCTCAGTATGAAATGCTTTGCTCTCCGCAGCCATCAGCCTTACTACGTAAAAATCTGTGGCCCTCCCTCGCCCTCTCCCTCAATTCACCGCTAAAGAGCACAGCGCTGGAAATGCATAAAAGCGACTACTGAAAACGTAGAGGGGCGAGTAATTTTAGTTTGGCATGGAGGAAATGCGATAAGACTCGTTTTTCATTGCTAATTTATTCCATTTCTGATTCTATTCTAAGATTGTTCGTGACAAAAGATCGAATTCGTCTATTTCTTCAGCGGTTTCTTTGTGCTCTCCACATTTTGTCATCTGCGGTCGTTTGTTAACTCCGCCTATGTTAACTGGCTAGAGTAACTGGAGTAGGGCGTCGAGATGTCAATTCGGAGGGTGCTTCGGAGATCGGAGCATCAGAGCAGCTTATGTACGTGATTGATTAGAAGCATTCAGTGTTTTTATTTAAATGCGATTGTAATGGGAGGGCCATGAAGGTGAAAGCTATCCAGCTTTGGTGTCGGCGCCTGTGTAAAGCTTTCACCTTCGAAGCGTAGTAGGTAAAAAGAGAAAAGTTTCACTCTCCATTCATAGGGCAAAGGAAGAATAGGCCGGAAGGTGGCGGCCACGGAAAAATTCCAGAGTTGCATGTGCGGACGGAGAAAGTTCTCACCTGAGAGGAGGAATACTGAACTTGATGGAGGTTGCACCGGAAACAATCTGCCGGGTATCTGTAGTGGAATGTGGCATCTCAACTTCTGCCACAGTGAGGTGGAGAGAAGTAAGTCCCCCGTCTTCACTTGTGGGGACGAGGTGGAAAATGCTGGACTAAGGAAGACTCAGCAAAACTTTAAATAATTAAGAAGAAAACAATTCTGATACCAGAGGGCCTACGCCCCAAAATGACTGCCTGCAATGCAACCGACTTCGCAATAACAAGGCTTGTGGGAGTGTAAGACCAATCTCGGTCTCACAAGCACCACCGGTGGCTGCGGCTGAAACAGCTGCCTGCAGGTGCAGTGACACATTACTTAGTAATCCCTGCACAACTGCGCCGGTATCAGTATGAGAACTCGCAGCGATCTATCAATGCGGCACATTTTTTTTCGAGAGAAGCCCATTATTTTAAAACAGAGAATTTAGCCGGCGTTTAAAAATCGCTGGCATGAGACTCCGCGTGGGGAAGGGAACTTGGAAGATAAAGGCGGCAGAAGAGCGTTACGGAAAAGGTAAAAAAAATAAACAGGCGAGAAGTTAAAATGCGGCCATTAATTGCGTGCTAAGGTGCATCGGCGAATAATGATAGTAGCTGTCAATTGATGAAGTGCATAGTCCGACACAATTTGTGCAGTTTCCAAAGCGAGAGTGAAGCAACCGGAGATGACCGGGAGAGCAAAAAGGAACCGCTTGAGGGAAAGAATTTCTCAGTCATCTTGTATGCGTGGAATACAGCAGAGGGGCTCTCGAAGAGTTAACTGAGCGAGAATGAGCTTGCGGGATCGAGCTATACCACGTGCGCAATCTGGGTCTCACAGGCTCCACTGCTGACTGTTTTAAACAGCCGCCTTCCATGCAGTGGCACATCGCTTATTAACCGCTGTAAAACTGCGTCGGTAGTGTTAGGAGGACTCGCAGCGATCTATCAATGCGGCACATTCTAAGCCGTTTCGAAAGCCAGAGTAAAACAACCGGAGAGGACGAAATGGGTAAGGTAAAAAGCTAGCGCTTGAGAAAAAGAGGAATCTGCGTGCAATAGAGCAGACAGGCTATCAATGAGCTATCTGTTCAAAATGGAGCTTGGAGGAGCTATGCCTTCTGCGCATCGCTCTGGAAGATCAATCTGGATCTGAGAGGCCCCACTGGTGTCTTTTAACTTGCGGCCTGCCGTACAGTGGCCCTTCGGTTATTAACCGCTTCACTACTGTGTCCATGGTAGACTCAAGCGATCGATGCCACACATTTCGTGCAGTTTCAAAATCCAGAGCTAAAAAAAACGGAAATAATGAAATGAGCAGTATTAAAAGGAACCGCTTGACTAAAAGACGAATTTCTCAGAAGAAAATCTGTGTGTGATAGTGCAGACAGCCTCCCGAAGAACTGTACTCCGTTTCATTCACAGCAGGCAACGCTGCGGAGGCTACGCTGCGGAGGCTGCGGAAGTAGTGCGTCCGCGTAACCATGTATTACTGGGCCAGGGATTATTCGTCCTATTTGAAAACTCAGTGAGTGTTCGAACAAAAACAAGCAGCGTTATAATATAAGTGGTCGCACTGAAAAGTACCGTCGAAACAATCAGGCGCTGAGGACTTGAACCCTCCGACTGTAATATTCACTGAGTGTGATCTACTTTTTAGGCGCGGATGGACTAAGGACGACCCGCCCTACCTGCCGTGTACCAGACCGTTAAAGCGATTCTTACTTCTTGAAGTAAATTGAAGGACAAAAGTGTGGACGATGTGGACGCAGTTGAGTTGAAGGACTAAATTGTGGCAAGAGGAAAAGCGATTCAA
This sequence comes from Amblyomma americanum, assembly GCA_030143305.2. Lineage (NCBI taxonomy): Eukaryota > Metazoa > Arthropoda > Arachnida > Ixodida > Ixodidae > Amblyomma > Amblyomma americanum. The sequence continues at coordinate 220,645 of JARKHS020027829.1, read as the reverse complement.
GGAGATTGCCATTCACTGCACTTAAAATATGTAGCAACTATATATGCTAATGTTCACTCTGAATGTAGGGCGAACTACTTTTTGTATGCGTACTTTGCATGTGAGAACAGGCAAGCTAGGTTTGGCAGCGTTACCTGCTGTGTATGAAACACAGTATACGGGAGCAAGAATCACTCTTGCTGGAGTTATTCCTTCATCACAATAGCTTCTTCGCACTTGAAAAAGCGATTACGAATAGCAGTTGAATAAGAAGAGAATCAGAAGAAATTTTTAATTGGAATAGAATCAGGATAGATTGATGAGTGAGAGGCAAATAATAGACTCAGAATTGGGATGGAATCAGCAATCTAACATAATAAGTTTTGGAATACAATTGTGATTGGAAGAAGAGCTTTAGAACGAAAACAACGAGCGTTACAAACCGAAGTTGTAGTCTCTCCTATTAAGCCTGTCCATTGCCAGCTGCGGCCACCGTATCACCGCAAACTTCTTAATCTGATCCGCCTACCTAACTTTCTGTATCCCCCTGCAAGGCTTGCCTTCTCTTGGTATCATCATCAGTGTAAACACACATTTATCGTCGCATTTTAAAAACCTAGTTTCGAAATGACGTAGCGTACACTGTATATTCATTCGTAGTTCATGCGCGTCAGCCCAGTTTTCGCCCCTAATTTTTCCACCTCGTTGTGGTTGAAATGCTCTCATCTGTGTTTTTTTTCTCTTAGGTCTCTTAATTCGTGCTCGTCGCTTTTGGTGTGCGACGTTGGACCGTCGCAGGGCATGCTTTGTATTCGAATACAATTCAGTTTTTAAGCAATTGTAACTCATTTGTAAAATGTCAGTCTATTGTTTGAAAATTTTCCTCAGTGATATTCATCAGTACATTCGGAGCAACTTGTGTGGCTCTTGTATTGTTTTGACTTTCGGTCGAGAAATTATGTATCGTTGTTGGCTCCTCTTTCATTGTGTTTTTGATCGCCTGGTCCTGTTTCATGTTTAGTTACTCGTAAGACGAGCGCTGACTAGCAACTGTTTATTGTGAAGCCACCACGCACAATATAAAGCAATAATCAACCATTCTTCTCTTTGCAGCAACATATGTAACAGCTCGAAGCCTTGCCACTTTCTTCTCAATATCACTGTCATGAACTATGACATCAATATGGATTAGCAATGAGTTGACACTACTGATAGGAACATCGCACATCATGTCACTGTCTGACAACTTAAGCACTTTCTGTAACCGCAGCTGTGTCTCAGACACATAAATCTCTCTAGTCGAAACATGATAGCTGGCACCAGATAAATGACGGCACCGACCAAAGCGATCCTCGAGAGAGTCTGTCTGAAACTTGACTAGCAAAACATATTGCATGCCAAGTTCTTTAGGGTAGTATATAGTGATCTCGCAGAGCACACGAGTTATGTGACATAAAGTTAAACGCATTTCCCTCATCAAGTAGTCAAGAGTTTGACGAAACGTCGTCTGGTCAGGTAGAGGCATAATAAAAACATAGGGTCACTGACCAAGTCAAAATTTTTAAAGATACGTTTCTTTAAAAATTTTGACTTGGTCAGTGACCCTATGTTTTTATTTTCCCTCATCAAGTGTCCTACTTTGTACCCCAAACTTTCCTAGTAGTCTAGGCACTCCATGATTTTCTCCGAACACTGGGGACAAGATGCCGAGGTTATAGCTTTTTGCAGGTCGTCTGAAAGCCGCTGGCCCTTTCGTACAGTCTTACACTAAAAAATATTCCCCCATGTTAGCAGCTTGCTGATATACAGAGCTGTGCCATCAGCATGCTGAAGGTTGCTATTACGAAGTGCTGCCACAGTAGATGAATTGAAGATTGCAAATGCGAACTTTACATTTTGCTTCACCATGTCCGAAGAATTTAATTCCTTCAATTACAATGTCGCAGCAATCTTCGAAACCTCACTCTGTTCGGACTCATGCAGCTTGTGTAAAGTGTTAAATGGTGCTACCACAATTTCGAGATTGGGGTCTGTACTTTTTGGGTCCTGGAAGTACATGTACCTTCTTGCGTGGCGTTGATTCAATCCGTTATTTCTCACACATTTCAGCACGTGGACAGGGTCTGCAACAAAAGGACAAAGGTCGTTATTGGTCAGCTGGATGTTGATAAATTATCTTTAGTTCTGAAAGGTTTGAAAAGAACGATATTTTCTTTCTATTGATGGAATTGTTTTCACAGATGATGGCTGTCACTCTAAATCCACTATGCTCAAGCTTGACAACTAGCATTCGCAAAAATTAATGCAAGCATTTTGTCCCAATTATAGCCACTGGCGAAATATGCACACCATCTATGTTATTTTCAAGAATACGGAGTCATAAAGACGCACGCTGTTTTTTCTGCGCTTGCTGTGTTGACTGCTGCAACTGTTCCTGATCCAGCTATGAAATCAAAGTATGACTGAATGTGTATTTCATGCAGCATTAAAGTTACCACCTTTTCATGTTCTTGCATTGTTGTAGCAACCTTCTTACCATATGACAGAAAACAGGGCTCTTACTATTTTCTCGCTGGGCTAACTTGCTGACCGGAGCAGAAGAGTCTTATTGTTTCACGATGAGGCAAGTTTACCTTCAGCGAACCTCTCAGGAATCTGTATGCGTGCAGCGAAATAGTGGAGAGGAAACTTGCAAATACCAGCAGGTCCGGCGAGTAGAGTGCTGCGTTGTTGAGGACAAGGTCCTCTCGGGATTTTATAAACTTCACGACTTCCAAATGCCATCCGCGTAGATAATGCTGTTGATCATTGCATATCAACTCTTCGAACAGTGCCACCACAGTTGCAAGCAGTTGACGAGCCCACTTGTCATTATTGGAAAAAGAAGGGCTGCTTAGACACTCAACACGATGAAGGATGTCACTTAGTTGCCGCAAGCCCTGAAACTGTGCAGGAACACTGACAACATAAAGTTCCAGAATGCGGGTTTCCCCAAAATTCACTTTCAAATACAAGCTTTCAAGAACAATCACCAGTGAAATCAACAGTAAAGTCCAGGAATCATTCGACTACATGTTTATTACAGACCCAAACTGCTAAGTGATAAACCATGGCACAGCATGAAGAATATCAGAAAAGCTTGTAACTTTGACCTGCTTGGCTTGCTATTATTCTTCCAGAAATTTTTCTATGGGAAAGCGGAGTCATTCGTCCTAGCACGTTTTCTTTCCTCCTCCGAGCCTCCCGAGTGCACGCATTTTGACGAGAGAGGTACTTAGAGCAGAAATGAAAAAAAAAACTTCTGCACGAACACGTTTCATACCGCAAAAGACATAAACGGCTTCGTTCGGCTTTCGGTACAACAAAAAAAATGCGCACGTTTCAGGCTGAGACAAAAATTTCGTTTTGAGGAAAGGAAATGGGGGGGGGGGGGTAACTGTCTCACATATCTCGGTGGACATCCGACCCGTGCTTTAAAGGAAGGGAAAAAGGAGGGAGGGAACGAAGAGAGGAAGACAGAGCTGCCGTAGTGGAGGTCCCGAGAATAATTTCGACCACCTGGACATCTTTAACGTGCACTGACATCGCACAGCACACGGCAGCCTTTTGCGTTACGCCTTCATCGAAACGCTGCCGCCACGGTCGAGTTGGACCTCGGCTACTCCGGCTCAGTAGGCGAGCGACTTAACTACTGAGCCACCGCGGCGGGTGCTCCGACAACGCAAGCAGGCCTATTCTGCTTTTGCTGGATACGTTTTGCCACAAAAACTCACATTCATTATTATAAAGACCCCCGAATCGACTCACAAGCCATATCTTATACCACAGCTGTGTCATAGTTTACCAATGGGTTCTTCGTAGGAGCAAAATTCTTTTAGGGAACGGCTCTTGGCCATGCCGCCCGCCGCAGTAGCACCGGGTCGCTAGAAAAAACGTGACCTCGCCCGCTCGGCTCTCCTGCATAGTTCGACTTGCAGTTCGGAGCACAACAGCAGCCGTGCATTCTGGCAGCTCGTTCAATACCACAAACGCAGCCCACAATCAAAAATATACATCTTGCAGACGTAAAAAGAACGCGCGCTCATACGCCTGCTATCCAGCAACATGCGATGCAAACGACTCTAGCGACCAACTTCGATCACTGTGACCAGCAGAAGTCAAACGAAATCGGACAGAGGCGCACGAAATTGTGGCTGCTTAATGAAAGTTTCAAGTGTGCGGTGTGTCATTCTTTCAGAATATAGTTGGCTAATTAAAACCGAATGGTTTTATGTTGCAATCTTTGATAATTTATCTGCGCCCTAAATATTACAAAAACTAAAAAATGACTTGCTTGGGTTCTAGCCAAAGTCACCACTGAAGCCACTGCGTGCCATCCATAGCTGTTCTTGTCTGTACGTGTCTAGCCTGCCCCCTCTGCATGCAGACTTTCGGTGAGGCTGTCGCCGTCGATCCAAGCGATTATCTGAGCTTTGTGATCTAGGCGCTTGGGTTAGTAGGCGTTGCGGGGGCCTTCAGTCTTCTAAGTGGTGTTGGCTTGGCGGCGGTTAAACAGAATGTCCTACGCTCTCGGTTTTACTCACTTTAAAGCTGAAAACGAACTTTCGAGATACGCTGTACAAAGTAACTACCACAGTCTAGAGCAACGTAGAATTGGCTCCTCCTGGGCGCGATCAATGGAGATAAATCTGCTTGCATGTTGCATCTCAAACTGATAAATTCGCGCGCTGGCAGCTTTGAACAATGAACAACCATTAGAAAGTTTTCCGTCAGTGTGTAATTTTCGCTTAAGGGGCGTTGGTAAAGTGCTAACCTCAGATTGCCTGATAAATGATCTCCATATCACAATTATTCTGCTAGTTATCTCACTTTCGAGTTTCTGATCTGCGCTCACTAGCTGCCTTATGTAGGTGTACTCCTATCGATCGTAAACTGCTGTTACCTTCTCAGACTGTTGAACATTACTTTAGTTTTCTTAATAATAATTTTCTGAAAAACCGTATTCCTTTGCCTCTGAATTCTCAATCATGTTCTGCAGTTCGGACCTCTAGAAACTTAGCAATAGACTGGCATCCAAAAATTGAAGAATGCAATGGTATTCACCATTAATTCATATCAACGATTCTTTTGAATGCAGTTGTCTTATCGTGTCCTGTATGCGCTGTGCATAGTACTGAAGGGATCGAGTCTCTTTGCCACATTTCCTTACTGGCATTTTATCACTTTCCCTATAAAGGATTATTGTCGCTGTGCAATTTGTATAGATTTTTTCCAATACTTTCACATTTACCTTGTGTACACCTTGGATACGCAATGCCTACATAACTGCTGTATTTCGACTGAGTCAAATGCATTTTTGTAGTCGACAAAGCATGTATATAGAGCTTAGCTTTATATTCTGCCCATCGTGTGAATATGGTCTCTTGTCCAGTGGCCTTCAAAAAAGTCAGCCTGATCCGTTGGTTGAATGAAGTATGAGGCTTCTCTAGTTATTTCAGCGATTACATAAGCAATTACGTTCTAAACTACATTCATTAAGCTGGTTGGCGCACAATTTTTCAAGTCCTTGAAGCCCCCAATCTTCTAAATTAAGATAATGTTAGGGTTTTTTCATGACTCCGGGACGCTGAAGGTAATGAGCCTCGCTTTATGACGGGGGCAAGATTTTATAGCACAATGTTTGCACTGTCATTGGATAGATTTGTGGCTTTCTGGTCCTTGTTGCCACTTCACCCTGTTCCATTGCTTGCTAAGCTTCCTTTACTTTCCCTTTGGTCACCTATGAAATGTCCAGTGCGTGCACACTATCTTCTTCATTATTAGCATCCGAACAATTTTGTCTCGTTTGTGTAATCTGTGTGGTATTATTCTGCTACTTCACCTGTCATATGCATAATGGCAATAGTATTGCTCTCCTTCTCTCTTAGGGCGTACATGTGATTCTTGCCAATGAATAATTTCCTCTTGACACCTGATAGGTTGCCTACCTTCTTTCAAGACTGCCTCATCCTCATCCTATTATGTCTCCCTATGTCGTTTGCTTGATGCTTCTTGTTTATCTTTGGCAGCTGAACCAGCATCATCCCATCTGAGGTGTTAATGGATATTACAGTTCAGGGTATCTGGATCAGGTCTTTCGCCTCCAGAGAACGCTTGTTGATATCTGGTATAGCTACTCTACCCACTACTTTGGGGCCCACTGCGTAATGACACTCGTGAGCTTATCATTCATCTCATGAAAACTAAGGTCATCATCTTTCGCTGAAGTGAAGCGTCCGTTCTCCAGTGAGACCCTGAATTCTTCTTTCACTCTTACCGCTACCTCGTTGATGTTCTTCTTTTGCAGTAGTTTAACTAGATTCTTTTTAACTAAACTCCAGGGCATGAGACCCATTATATGCCAGTCTTGGCTGAGCGCCAACACCCAGCTAAATGAAATGTGCAACATACATTTCCATTTTATTTTTTTGGTTTTATTTAACGGGGTTTAACGTCCCAAAGCGACTCAGGCTATGAGAGACGCCGTAGAGAAGAGCTCCGGAAATTTCGACCACCTGGAATTCATTCGCGTGCACTAACATCGCACAGTGCACGGGCCTCTAGAATTTCGCCTCCATCGAAATTCGACCGCCGCGGCCGGGATCGAACCCGCGCCATTCGGGTCAGCCGTCGAGCGCCATAACCAATGAGCCACTGCGGCGGCATACGCACATTTAATTTTTATTAGGCTGCATAAATTACAGGAAAATCCGCATAGAGCACGAATAATATATAAATTTATACAGCTTGTGCCAAGGTATTTCTTTGGCCGGCATGCAATATTTAGAGGTAAAACAAAATTGCAGGGGACACTTAAGCGCAGCCTTAAGGTATGGTACAATAGCTTATTGCGTTATTTATGATTAATTCTGATACACCCTGGTCATTCTCTAGTTTACATTCATAGATTCCTGGAAGTCCTCGTAATCATTCAGGCGCAGTTGTGCAGCGGTTAAGCGATGCGCCAGTGCCCTCACAAAAATTTCGTCAGTTAGCCTATGGACTATGCACTTTTGCCCATTAAGTCTAAATACTTTCTACTAAGAAATTCTATACACGAGTCTATAGACAATATATAGAATGACTACCATGCACTTTTAGTAGACTCTGACTGGAGATATAGACAAATGTCTTCTGAAAGTATAGTAACCTAATACGTATGGTCTTTAAACGATTAACAGACTTATGAATATACATTTCCTGCAGATTTCCGCGTATACTGTAGATAGTGTATCGACAAAAGTCGACTGTCTTCTGTCCAATAGACATAGGTATATAGTCTGTGTATGGACATTCCATAGATATTTATCCCTGCATTGCTGTAGACCTTTGTCCATAGATAGTCTATAGACATCTGTCTACTAAACCTTCAATAGCAAATTGTCTATAGACTGTTCATGAACGGTCTGCAACCATTGAAAAAGGTCCCCACAGAGCTTTCAAAAATGCCATGAAGGTCAATATACAAACAGAGTTTACTTCCCAGCTATTCAGGTTGAGAACCTGCAATATATGCACCATATGCATGCATCCATTATACAATTAAAAGTTGAATTCAACGGTTCAGTATGTTTGCTCAGAAGCTTTCTTGCGGGCTGCTGCCTGGAATCATCCGGTCATGTCCCCAGGTGGTCGAAATTATTTTCTCAGGCGTCCACTATGGCACCTCTTTATCCCTTCCTTTACAGCGCGGTTTGGGTGGCCACCGAGATAAGCGAGACAGTTCCTGCGTCATTTCGGTTCCTCAAAAACCAATTTTCATTCCAATTTTCATGTTGAACAATACACCGCAAAGGACAAGTAATACAAAGATAAGTGAAAAAAATATTTTCTACTGCACCTCTACACACGTGCTTTACAAAACAAGGCATATCTTGTCCATCCCTTTAAAAAAAAGGTGATCTTGATTTTTTGGTTGGGTTTTGTGGGGTTATCAACCCAGGGTAACTCAGACCATGAGGGGCACTGTAGTGAAGGCCTGCGGACAATTTCAACCACCTGTGGTCCTTTACCGTGCACGGGCATCACAGAGTACACAGGCCTCTAGCAGTTCGCCTCCATCAAAATGCAACCGCCGAGACCGGCAACGAACCTGCGTGTTTCGGGTCAGCAGACGAACAAGACAACCGCGGATCCATCGCGCGGGCTTCATTACTTTATTAAATATTCTTAAGAAGTTCGGAATGGTTTTCGTAAAACACTATAAAAAACCCATTATCTCTGAAGCGCTATCCCTGTGTACTGAATACATACTACCTATACTGGTTTCTGTATAGCCTCCCTTTTACTTTGGAACAGAAGACTACGCATTATTATGCCATATATCAGCATTGACTATGCGCTGCACAAAATGGCACCCTCATGAAATGCCCGTTTAATGCTCCTTATGCAGGGATTTAAACAGGAGAATACTGCAACATTTATTCGTATACCGCTGTTAAACAAGCGCATTCAAAAATACACTGCGTACAGCCTGGTACGTACGCCGATACTCAAACGAGCACCAGCCATGAAAAGTGTACCAGGCAGGCTGCGATCCAGTGCACCACAGTATTGCGCCCATAACTGGAAGCGCAAAGAGGGAACAGCATTATTATACATGGGCACTCGCTCTTAGAAACAAGCGGGATGCAGCGCTTACATGCCGCTCATATACAAAAAACCTCAGACAGCACAAAGCTGCTGCAGCTGCGCCGTTTCAAAAACAGACGTGAGCTTGTGACAACATACGCACTACCGTCATGATGGAATACTTAGTTTTTCCTTCTAGTGCAGCGCCAGCAGCTCAGAAAAGACGCGGTTCTTGTATCCAGATAACCTCACCTACGGCCGCTCTTAGAAATATCACCTAAAGCAACGAACGCGCTCTAAATAGGAAGTGTTTAGATGAAAAAATTGACGCCTTCAACCACAGGCGCCGCCATAATAACAAAGCGCTAGTTGCATTGCATTCGTTTGCGGAAAAAGCTCTGAATTACATTGCCAATGTTGTAATGTAGCGGTGTGAGGTCACGAGACGCATACTGTGCATCTCGCGCAAATGCTTTTGAAGAAATTGTGCACGTGTGAGTGGATTTCATGAAGAAGCCTCGCGAAACAAAGTTTAAGTAATCAGTTATGGAGGCTGTCTTTTACACAGCTATCAAAATGAAGAGTGCGAAGACCAGCGGTGGCGGCCAGCGGCCCGGATAAAAGGGATGAAGGACTCCTTGGGTGTGCGATGAGAGGACACGGGATGCAGCACATAGGTTCCCCCGTGGCGTTTGTGTACGCTGGCAGTTCGCGCCGGCAACGGCTTTTATTCAACCGTTACACAATTATTATTCCTACAGCGCTGCCTGACTGCAATTTTGTCACAGGTCCCGTGCTCCAGATTATGGCGTTACAAAACCAGGACATCTTTGGTCAAACTTCGCTTTTCATGGATCGCAACGGGCGAGCGCCTACACGTAACAAACGACGCACACCTCTATGAACAGATCTTCATGGTCCGGAAAGGCGATAATACAAAGATTAAAAATAAATGTAATTACCTTCAGAATGCGAGTGTGCGTTTTCGAAGGCGCCAAGTAAAGCTTACACTGCTCTAAATTACACTGCACGTCATTCACGGGCTAAGCGATATTTCTGGCCCCCCATCTACCTTGCGGCACGAAAAAGCTAGAGCACAGCTTGCGAGGAGCGGCTTACCATTACTGCCTTTTCCTGCAATAGGAACAACACAGCGGTACAGAATAAACGCCAAAATTAGTCGAGAGCCCGCTGGTTTTCGCTCCTTATAACACCGCTTACAAACGAGGATAAGAAGTCTGTCACTGCGCAAATAATCGATTCTGCACATGCAGCTCTGCTTATAGAGGTTTAGGAGACAAAACAACATAACACCATAGTCTAGACACCAATAGTGGATGATTAACATGAATTTATTCGGAAATGTAATTCATGAGAGAACGCGACGACAACATCGCCACATCGGCGCGCTCATTGTCTTGCAGCCGAATGATTTTCCGCTGTCTCAGCATAAAACGTGAGCAAAGCCCTGTTTCACGCTTGCATTTTTACCATTCGCACGCTAGCGCATTGTGTCGCTTCTTCTGGTATCGAAGACTACAGTGGGCAGTTTGTTTATAAGCTTAAAGTTTTCAGACACTGTTTACAATCCTATAGTTATGGCGAAAACAAACTCTAAACCTTGATGCTATCTCCATACGCGCCGTGTATCCCACTTAATAGCAGGCGGCACACTTTTAAATTAGTAATTGAAAAGTTGCATAGCATAAAGCCTTTTTAGTGTGTTTTTCCTTAGGAACCTGATATAAGCGACATCAGTGTGCCATCGGCACCAAAGCAGCAGGGATATGGGGAGGAAAGAAAAAATACTGGCTTTTTGATTGTGGCGTCGCAGCACTTTTACACGTGAATGCAAACTACAAAGAAAGGAATGGTAGCTATAATCGCGCACAAGACAATGATCTTAAAGACTCTTCTAACAATGTTTTTAAGAGATGGGTACATCCTTGAAATTGAGCAACGATCTTGCTTCCTTTATTTTCAGGAAATTTTAAGGAGAAATGTGAAATCGCTGATGAAACATTTCTCAGTTACGTTGGTTGCACCGTAACAATCTAAAGATCGAATAGAATTGTCTTGGTCGATTCGTTTAATGGACCTCATGTAGTGCAGTTTCCGGACACTCTTCAGAAATGGCTGCCTTTCTTCGCTTTACCTGTTCGCATTATTTGTGTCCACAATAGACGTTACTGTATAACGAAAAAGAGCTTTTCAAGGCTTCTTATAGACAATATGAACGGGGGACCTGCACTGTCTGCACCCAAATCTTTTTTTCACTCTAGCATTAGTTCGCCCAAAAGGATGGATGGCTGTAGCCTTTGTTTTCGGGCACCTGCTGCAGAGTTCCCCGCTGCATGCAGATCTGAATACTCATTTTATTCAACATGTGGACACTTGAGGAATGAAGGTGAGACACAGGCTGTGGCGTTATAGACCTTCCCAGCTGGTGGAAAAAAAGGTTGTAATGATGCTACTCCCATTTCGCGCGTGATAAAAAAGATGTGTAGGCACAAGCCAATAAGATTAACTTAGCTGAATGACTAAGCTAATCACATTTAAGAGGCAAAGGCGGACTGGTTGGCTGTTAAAAGGGTAGTGCACATTGCAACCCCGTAAAACGACGAGGGACGAAGAGAAGAATAATCGTGTCTTGTGCATACTTCTCTTCTTCGCTCGTCGTTTTGCGCGGTTGCAATATACGCTAATCATGGTGGCTAACATACGGACGGTAATTTTTTTTAAATTCTTTTTGATAGCAACTGGTTTTTGTAGGTCTTCACTCACTGGCCCAACAGATGTTCAGATTTTACAATGGTCCAAATCGTTTCTATTCCAGATTTCACAGAAGCCAGTGAGCACTGTCATTCCAGAAATGCAAAACCTGTGTCTCCGGTGAATGTGCGAAGATCGCCCGATGCAGCTCTACCATATTATCCGTACAACATTATCAGTGATTCTGCCACCTGGCCTTCTTATCAAATTTAGTCTGCAGTATGTACTATTTATAGGCGTCGATTAGAGAGAAAGAAATTGAAATCCATATAGACATAGTCGGAAGGCACTCTGTAGTTTGCCTAAAGACAACCGGAAATTGGGATTGTTTTTACTTTGTTTTATAGATAGCCTACAGGCAAAAGGAATTTGAGGCTATTATAGACTTTAGTCTATACATGCTCTACAGACAAAAAGAAAAGTCTAAAGGATCTCTATAGATTCTATAAAATGTCTATAGAAAGTCTATAGACCTAGACCATTTTTATAAGGGTGCGCTCTGGTGCCCTCTGATTATAGGTGTTCCTAGCGGTGAGCCTTGTGCGGCCCAGGTTTCGCTTCCCCAGCGACCAATCACTGATTTAACTGCCACCTGACACGGTAGGCAGTTTGCTCAGTATCCGGTGGGCAGGTTGTGATGACGCCGCGAGGTCGCGTGACCCATGTGACCCACCAGCCCCTTGGTTTGCTAATTGGGGACCACTTGCCAGAGCCAGTGCCGTGATTTTTCGCTCACACCGCCGACACCGGATTTTCTGGCGAACGGCACCTTTAACCTTTCGCGTTCAAATGTTTGCACATGAAAATAAAGATCAGGGACGAAATATGCGTAGATAATATAGCAAAAAAACCTTCTTAATTACATTCAGATATAGTTCGAGTGCTTCTAAAAAATGATTATTCAATCTCTTTTCTAATGAAAACCAAGATATATTTTATACAGTACGCTCCGACAAGAACAGGCTTCAACACCGCGATAAAAGCACTGGTAATAATTTAAAATACACTTTATTATGCATAAGTGCATGCTTCTCCTTAAATGTCTAGCCGACATCCGAGTACAAATAGCGGCACCCTTTTGGTGTTCTTATCCCAAGAATGCCAAGAACTTAGAGCCAAAGATAAGGCACAGCTATCTTATCATCGATCAGCAACGAACACATATGTAAAATGGCGCTCGTAGAGAATTTTTCGTTTATTTTTTCGTAACTCACTGTCTATGTAGTGAGAAGGTTTTGATGGAAGTCGGGTCTCGAAGGAAATTGTGTGTCAGAAGAACTCCTCTCATTTCGAAAAATCGTCGGCATATCCACGTTTAATTATTTCACTCCTCAGTAAAATCGGAAAAACCTTGCTAGAATCAGTTAGCAAACTCGATAACAGCATAAAAAGGCACCTTAATAGCAAAGGACATCGATGCAAGGGCAAGGCGATCAATTTTCATTGAAGAACACTCGTCTCCAGTGCCGTATATAGATCAGATCAGAAGATCAGAAGAATCACACTTTCCTCGTTTTCAATAGTATGTAGCTAAGATCAGCCTTCTACGTGAACGAATAAAAAAAATGTAGTCTCTCACGTGAAAGCCCCACAGACGATGCGTATTTATTGCACCCATACAGTTGTTAAAGCAAGAGAATGAAGCGCCACAAGCTCAATGAGGCACTAGCGTGCAAATTAGAGAGCCTGTTTCCACGCAGCGAGGCATTGAGCGGACGCAGCTTGTCTGCGCTCCGTGGATTTCTCGTCCTGTGCGCGCAAGATCCATTCGCAGATCCACATCTTTGTTCGGAGCAGACGTATAACGTCGAGAACTACTCGAGGATGCGCTTTGATGCCAAGAAGTGACTTTCTTGGCATTATGCGGACTTTAAACCCCAAGCCAAAACGTGGAATCGAAGCCTCGCAAGCACTTCGGCACAGGGCCCGGCGTTCGTTGCCGCGTTCGGCCTGACCAGCGAGCAGCTACTCCGCTACGGCCTTGATGATGGATGTGGACCACACCCATGGCTACGACCCTGAGTCTGGAGGATTCGGAAGTGTTCCGAGCACCAGTAAACAAGGCGAGGCGAACTTTGATAATTCGCAGCCAGAACCTGGATGGAAGACGATATACCTCAGGGCAGGACAGCGTGCACAAGGGCACTTGGCTCCGAAGGCATACGAAGATGACCCGAAGTCACCAGCAGCGGATCCCATGAGCCGCAAAAGGCCCCCGAGACTGCCTGACCTCGACAAGTATGAATTTAAAGTGATTATCAAGCCGAAAGACCGTTTGGACCTAAAAATGTGGGGTGGGAGTGCACACCCACTTAACGTCGCGTTCAAAAACACGTTACGTGACAAGACGCTACACGCAAAACCATAAATCAGAGTTATTGAAGAGCAAAACATCATCATCGTGGCAACTTCTCATGTCGAAGACGCCACAGTACTTGCGAAGATCGATCACATCAACCTAGACGGGAAAAAGTACCACCTCAATGCCTACGTGAGAATACCGCAAGACTCATGCAAGCGGGTGGTGCAAGGGTTTGACCCCAACGCATCAGACAGAGACCTAGAAAAAGACGTTTCCTCAACCCACGAAATATTAGGCGTCCGAAGGCTCGGCAGATCCAACTCGGCGGTGATACTGTTCAGTGGATACAAAGTCCCTTTCTTGTTACGTACGTGTGGATCGAGCGCAAATGTTATCTTTATAGGAAAACTATACCGTTTTGCGTACTGTGCGGCAGGGAAGGACATAGACCGGACGTCTGCCCCAGCCCAGCTGAATCGAAATATGACGCGTGCGGCAAGCTGAATTCCAGGGAAGCTCGCGATTGCACCCCAACTTGTGCGGCATGCCAAGGGAATCACAACACCTACTCAAGGGAATGCAAAGCAAAGTTTCTGGATCCCATCAATAAGCCTAGGAAACATCAACATTTCGGTGATCAGGAAGAGAAACCGACCACCAGTGGCACCAGCAACAGCTACGTGGCAGCTGTACGCACCAGCCGAAAAGAGCAGTTCGAGAAGAAGGAATCGAGAAGAGCGGCCTCCAATTCTACGTCCAGGTCCAGGTCAAGATCTAAGTCTAGTCAACGCTGCAACTCATCAGGCCGATCCGGAACGGAAGAGTCAAGACATCATAAAGAGCAGGGGACCACCAGGTCTGTCTCCTTTCCAACTAAGGCGGATCTACCGGCACAAGAGACGACACGCACCCGAGAACGCGGAACGTCTTCTGAGAAGCAAGAAGACTCAAGACACATCGTAAAGGTGGGCTATGCTGGGTTGCCTCCATCCCTCCCCGGAAACGCGATATCTAAGAATTTAACGCCCTGAAAGCAGAAATTATTCAGCAAAAAAAAACAGAACGAGGCGTTGCGAGCTGAACATAAATTGGTCAGGCTGCAGTCACAAAACACTCCCGACAAAACACCCGCAGCCCGGTCAAACTCACAGTCAGTTTATGAGCGCGTCATTGCAGAGCTGAGGTCTGACAGAGAGGAGCAGGATAAAAACTTCCTACAAGTTATTCAGATGGTCAAAAACGAGCTCGAAAACGAGTCCGCCAACACTAAGAAATACATAAACTCGGCAATTGCCACAGTACGAGACGAATTCGAATCTAAACTCAACGAGTGAAACTTCGGAAATAGAAATCCAAATATGCCGACAGGCACCCCCTTCCAGAAGAGGACGAATAAGGACCATGTCACATAGGAGATAGGAAACAATAATTTGGCAATGGAATTGTCGGGGATTCAAAAAGAAAAAAGCAAGCCTTCAAGTTTTCATCGACACGTCGGAGACGCCCCCTGCTGTAATAGTACTTCAAGAAGCAAATACGGTCATCAGCATGAAGGGGTACAAAACTTTCCAAAACGAGCATAGCCTAGGAATATTTGTTCACAAGGAGCTTACCGCAACGCTGCAAGAACCGCTAGCCGAAATTCTCGAACATGCTTACATTGAAATTTTTTCCAAACACAGGCGAAAACGCAGTTTGCACATACTGAACGTGTATAGTTGCCCCAGAGACTGATGTAGTCAGATAGACACGCTATTTAATAATTTTATCAAGAGGGCAGGTAAGGACTCCCTCGTCATAGCCGGTGATTTCAATGCGCCCCATCAAGCATGGGGATATCACTTTAACAGCCCGAAAGGTAGGATGATCCTTGAGATCGCTAACAGAGAAGGGCTCCCAATCTTAACGGATCCCCTGCAACCCACCACAGCGGGTAATAGCGTCAGCAGAGACACCTGTCCAGATCTCACGGTGGTGAAAAACTGGCTGCAGGCCACCTGGTCTAACACTGGCGAGTCCCTGGGCTGTGATCACTTCATCGTCTCCTGCACTGTTCAGAGAGATAAATGTCGGAAACCATTTGGCAAGGCTAAAATTGTGAACTGGGACAGGTGGAGAGAGGAAATTGCACGTCTGCCGGACGAAGATATCACAGATATTGAGGCATGGACAGCGCTGCAGATGAAAACCGTCGCCAGGCACTCTATGACAGCGAACACCACGGAGGAAACTCAGGCAGTTGACCCGCACCTGTTACATCTGTGGGAAGCCTGGAGGTCTCTGACAAGGAGGTGGAAAAGGCAAAAGTTCAATCGCAAGCTGAAGACGAATATTGCAGAACTCACCAAAGAAGCGGATGACTACGCACATAACCCCGCTAACCAAAACTGTCTCAAGCTGTGTGATGAGCTCAACGGTAGAATGGGCACGGCAAAAGCATGGGCACTCCTCAGATCTCTTATCGAGACAAACTCAAACCGGAAAGAGTAAACAGACACACTCTGTAACGCCTTGCACAGCATTAAAGGGGACAGCGAAGCCCTCATTGCATAACTTGCACGGAATTTCCTCGATCTGCGATCCTCGTACCCTCTCCCTGCGTACACAGGTGCACCCAATGAAGATATGGACCAAGACGTGACGGTTGAGGAACTGAGGGCGGAGCTTGACGTCATGCGTGAGAACACCACTCCTGGACCGGACCAGATAAACACCAAGATGCTCTTTAATATGGATGACATCTCCTTCAGAAAATGAGTGAAATAGTTCAACACGCAGTGCTGGAACAAGGGCCAGATCCCCGACTCCTGGAAATTGGCTTTAGTGCGATTTATTCCCAAGCCCAAAAAGCCATGCGATATTGATCATTTACGACCGATCTCCCTGACGTCGTGTCTGGGTTAACTGTTCGAGAGGGTCGTGAACACCCGACTGAAGCGACTCCTGAGGAAGACTGATGTCCTCCCTGACACGCTGTACGTGTTTAGAGAAAAGCTGTCTACACAGGATATTCTCGTCCGTATCAGAGAGGATATTCTGGACAACCCCGACAGATGTCAGGTGAAGGCCATCCTTGCGAGCTATTTAAAAGGAGCATTTGACAATGTCATCCACCAGAGAATACTGGATGAGCTTAACGGCATCAACTGTAGTGACCGCACATATAATTACGTGAGGGAGTTTCTCTCCAATAGAAAAGCGTCAATAAGTATTGGTGATAGGACGTCCTCTCCGTTCAATCCAGGTTCCAAGGGCACCCCACAGGGAGCGGTCTTGTCTCCGCTTCTCTTCAACCTGGCCATGCGTGGGCTACGATAGAAGCTAGATCGCATCCAAAGTATTGTGCACGCTGTATACGCCGAGGGCATTACGATCTGGTGTTGCAGCGGTAATGAAGGGGAAATTTAAGACCGGCTTCAGGAAGCAGCGAATGTCGTGTGCCAGCATGCGGCGAGGCATGGGTTAACGTGCTCTCCCGAGAAATCAGAGTTACTCCTGATCGACCGTGGCAAGAAGCAGAATACGGGGCTTTTGCCGTCCACTCCCTCCGTCGCCATTACGGTCCAGGGTATGAGCATTCCGGTCAAGAAAGAGATCAAGATCCTGGGAGCCATCATACCCAGCGGCAACACTAACACTACTACAATCAGACAGCACCACGCCTATTCCGAGCAAGTGTCTAGAATGCTACGCCGGGTAATCAAGAAAAGAAATGGGCTAAGAGAGAAGGAGGCCCTAAGATTAGTTCAGGCTTTCATTCTCTCTAAACTAACATACGCCACCCCGTACTTACGGCTTAAAAAAAAGGAGAAAGACAAACTAGATGTTTTTATTCGAAAGGCAGTTAAGACGACGCTGGGACTCCCTTTATGCACATCCACTATGCGCTTACTACAGCTGGGGATCGATAACACTATCTACGAACTAATAGAGGCCCGCCGTGTAAATCAAATTGTCAGGTTCTCAACATCTAAGCCTGGCAGGAAAATATTACAGAAGCTGAGAATCAGTCAACCCCAGGATATCGCTGACAAGATCGACATGCCCATGCAGATGAGATCGCACATCACGACTCACCCCATACCAAAACGCACGGATGAGGAATACAACAGAGGACGGAGACTAGCCAGAGCTAGACACCTCTCAAAGCGCTGGGATGAAAACAAGGACACCATCTACGTCGATGCGGCTGGACCCGTTAACGGAGTCGCGGCAATTGCAGCAGTTTCACCACGGGGGGATATCATTGCAAGCAGCCTTATCCAAGCGGTGGATACCACATCGGCTGAAGAAGCAGCTATCGCACTAGCGATATCAAAGAACAGCGACGCAACGGTTATGTCCGACTCACAAGCAGCGGTACGCAATTACCTCAGAGGCCACGTTGGCGCTTCGTGTTGTGAACTTTTGGAAAGGTCTAATCCTTCCAACATCCAGATCTTCTGGACGTCAGGGCACCTCTCAACGACGGGCAATGAGGCAGCCAACACAGCTGCTCGAGCTCTCCTCCTCCGAGTATCTGGCACGCAGCCTCTCTGTGACACAGTTGACAGCCCCTTACACTTTTTAAACTACGCAGAATTTACGGAGTACTGTAAGAGCACAAGAAGGAAATATCCTCTTCCTCACAAAACCCTAAGTAAATATGAAATGCACATAATCAGGCGACTACAAACTAATACTCTGCCCAATTCCTATTTGATGAGTAAATGGTATCCAGACACGTACGATTCGTCCTGCCCCTTCTGTGGAGCAGTTGGCACACTTTTTCACGCGGTTTGGGAATATCAAGAAAACCCAGACTTGGACAGCAATCCCGATCCAACTTATGAGCGCTGGGAAGAAACCCTTCATAGCCACAGCCCCTCGTCCAGAAATCACTGGTTGAGAGGGGCCGGATTATGATGGCGGCCAATGGGTTCTCGTACTGAACCCACCCAGTTTTTATGCTCTGAATAAATGTTTTTTTCCTCCTCCACGCAGCGACACTTCGTAAGCTCCTGTTCTTGATAAAACAATGATCATCGAGAAAATACAAAAGTCTACTCAAACTATATGCATGTACACTATTGTCATAACTTTTTCGGAGCTGCCAACGCACTCGTTTCACCCCGGTATGGACGTCTGTTCGCTATGCCATATAACGAATAGGCCTCATGTTACCGTCGTTCCACCAGCACTTTTTCGGAAGTAAAATCAGGGAGAAAGAAGCCAAACGAGAGGGAAGGAGGAGGAAAAAATAGACTGCAGGTTCCAGAGAATGGCAAACCTTCATATTGGAAAGAAAGAAAGATGGAAGGCGAAAGTGATACAGCCCACCAAAAGGAAAAGAATCGTCGAGGCGGCCAGTGGCGGCATCCCGCCAGGCAGGCCACGCAGAGCAACTAAACGAAACGCGCAATCCAGCAGCAGCGGACAGGTCCGATGAGAGTTTGCAGTTTGAAATTTGTGCCTTTGGAGTTTTCCAGTCTTTTGAGGAACAGAGAGAAGCTTCAACCAATTCAGGAACCTCGAGCCACCGGTGGAGACGCCACCAACACCACCCATGGAGGCCGCCGAGAGCGAGCCGCCACCTGGTCAACCTTAACGAAGAGAACTGCGGCTCTAAGGGAGTTGAGGACTGTAAAATGGCCCAAGAGTACGAGTCGAGGAAGCAGAGGCTGGCCCATGAACAGAGAAGCGCAAGGGCGGCGAAAGTTTTCAGGGGTACCTGCGGGAAAGCTGCGGCGTGACAGAGGAATCACAAGACGGCCACTGGTCAGCGGGCAAGTCGACGGGGCCATGACGAAAGCCGTTTTTAAACCGAGGCTTGTGGGCGACAGTTCTGGATACCTGTCCGCAGAGCAGTGATGAACAGCATGTTTACAACAGTCCGCGTGGTGATATACCAGGGCCCAGCACTTGATGAGTACTTCATGGAATCGAAGTGCTGAAAACGTAGTAAGAATGAAGGCAAGACCCCAGCCGCCAGCCGAGCAGGAAAGAGCGGCGGCACAGTTACGATGGTAACTTTCAGGACATTGGCTCCCAGATGTCACGCGTCCACTGGTCATGTGCCAAATGGCGGAATAAAAAGTCCTCCCTTGAGGCGCTCGCCTCCTTTTCCTCCCGTGAGCAGTGACCTAGTTTTATCTGGAACGTATCGTGAAGTAACTGTAACCGGTGCTCTACTTAACAGCTTTGAAGGAAAACGACGAGCTGGCTGTTCCAGTAATATCAACTTATTCCAGATAATTACCGTTTAGAGACGAGAAAGAGGCTCCAAAAGTGTGTGTTTCGCCTAAGAATAGCTGAAACGGGCCTCGTTTCATAAGAAACAGGCGGGACAGACGTTTAAATCAGAACTTATGTGGAACCGCAAAAGTTTTTCAGGAATGAGAATGAGAGTGTACATGCACGTACTATAACGTCGTAAACGTAGCCAACTGTCACCTTCTACTTTGGGTGCTCAATAATATTTGTAGTAGGCGCTGAATCAAGGCTGGTGTATTTCAGAGGGGAACGGAAGACGGTTGAATTGGTATAGGTTATTCATCGCGAAACATGTGATCCTCTCTACGTCTTTGGGTCAAACAGCAAGTGCCACTAGCCACATAAAAATAAGAAAAACCTAGAGTTCCATTTAGGCTGCTCAACACTTGAGCAGAAAGGGGACGCTTAAAAGTACGAATGATTCTGCTTAGGTATATGGTATTCAGGAAAAACCAGATTGAACTTAATTTTTTAAAAACCTTGCGGCTGACTACTAAGGGTGCTGTTAGAGACAAAACCATTGCCATCCCCTCCGTGACTAAGACATTCTTATGCAAGTCTGGGTTCCGAAGGCACAACTGGACGAAGATGGTGACAAGTGGAGTCCTATACCTGCGAGTAGACGCGATGTTTTACCCATGGCATGCAGTCCTGTTTCTCCAGGGATACAGCGATGTATAGGCAAAACTGCTGAGTATTGGCAGTACCTGGACCGATTCCACGTCGTCCTCAAGAACGTGCAGTTCGAAATTATTCTCTCAAGACAAATCACCAGGGGAGAACGAGCTTCTACGGCTTTATTAGACATTCCAAGGAGACCACTTGAGAACCTGTTGATTTCGTCACCTCTCTAAGGCTTTCTCTAGGGCGCAAAGTAAGAAGATATTTGTTTTGGTCTGCCACAATGGCTTCGGGATGGCCTTGACAGAAAAGCAAGGCTGCGGGGAGAACGGCTCCTAAGTTGGGGAAGCGCACAGGGTCGCCTCGAACATGTCGTCACAGGTTAAGCAATGTACAAACTCTGAACGCACGATTGATGCACTTCTCGCCCCTGCAGTACCCTTGTGCACCCCAGAGTTTTGTCGTTAGGGTCAGGTCCAGTTTCGATGCCTTGCAGAAGGCGCATACACCAATGCTGACGCGTCGAACTGGGGCACTTCGGTACCGTTTGAAGACAGCAAGTGTAAGTTTGGCACAGTTGGAAGAAACTAAAAGGTGCGCGCTAAAAGGTGCGCCTGTCGAAGACATTCGCAACAACCCCAATATTAACCAATTGTTTCATCGTGCAATTCAAAAGGACCATATCGACAAGTGTACGACAACTGCATCTTAACGGTGATCACCTCTGGGGCAGAAAGATGGAGGCTAGCGAAAAGGGTTCAGCTTATGTTAAGGACGGCCAAGCGATATGAAATAAAAACGATAGGTGTAAGGTTAAGACATACGAATAGGGCAGAGTTGGTGAGGGAACAAACGCGGGTTAATGGGGAAGAAATAGGTTTCGGCAGGGCATGTAATGCAAAGACAAGATAACCGACGGTCCTAAAGGCTAACGGAGTGTATTTCAAGAGCAGGCAAGCGTAGCAGCAGAGGACTGCAGAAAGTTGGATGGCCGACGGGATTAACAAGTTTGCGGGGATACGGTGGCCGCAGCTGGCGAACGACAGGGTTAATTGGAGAGACATGGAATAGACATTTGCTATGCAGTTGGCGTAATCAGGATGATGATGACGTTGATAATCATGATATCGACAAGGACACACGTTGTGTTAGATGTCACGGAAGAAAGAGAACTTAGATCACAAGAAGAAATTGTACAATGCCGTGACTGTGACGAACCATTCTCTTGAAGTGTCGCTTGCGCACTCCTTGACAAGTTCGATCCATCGCAGCCGCAAGAGTAGTGTCTGCAGGATCTAGAACAAAGGCAGGTAATGTTTCCCAGGCCCTATTGCCCATTTTTTTGGAGCAGCATCGGAGGCGAATTTGAGGACACTCCACCATTGTGTCGAAGCTACGCCAGGATTTCACAGGTACCCGGGACAAAACATCCAGATCCGCTCCGCGAATGTTGGCAACATATACTTAAAATTAGTAAGTTAAGCACCAGAAATTGAGGGAAGCTCCAGCATCAACCTCTGTCGAGTATGATTCATACCATCAGAGTGCCGCGACGTTAACTGTAGCAAACTTGCGCAAGAAGGCAGCAAAAGTGGTTACAAAGGCGGTTCTGTGACTTCCTTACCACAGCAATCAGCGGGCATCTTTCAAGCACGAATTCGCTCTTCAACGAAGTTAAAACGCTGCTCATATCTTTGCCAAAGCTCGCCGCAACCCATCGTATCTTATTAGCGTTGTCTTATATCATCTGAAAGCACATGAACATCACGCCGCTACCCTGCTAGTCGTCGAGGAGTTTACGGAGATGATTAGAAGATGAGCCAGTACTCCCGCCAGCTATTTCCTCCACGGAACGCCTTGGCATCCGAACAGGACACGTCGGAGGACATCAGTCGTGATTCTCGACGGCGTGCTGCTGGTGTGTAATGTGTCTAATAACAAATCATAAACTGCTCACTAGGCACTATAGTCAATATCACTTTTGCAGCAGCTAATTGCTAGCAACTTCTTAGCCGCCTCAGTTATGATGCTCGTAGCCAGAAGGGTGCGACAAGGGTGAAAGCAAACTGCATTGCAGGATGCCTGTAGGAGCATGCAGATGGAGCGACGCCAAATCAAGTATGACTCCTTGCCGCTGCACGGCAGCAAATATTTAAGCGAAGAGCGAGCGATGATCATCGGCAAAATAGGGCGAAGATGCAGAACTTTACAAGGTAGTTTCTCACCAAAAATTAATTTTAATAATTTTCTTTTATTCAATCAAATTGAATAATCGTAAGCAAACTTTCCGGCTGATATATATTTAACATGAAATTTTATTATGCAGTTGGCGGCTAAATATACGGCAAACAGCAATTCTCTTTAATTTTAGAATTTCGCTTTAAACACAATTTACGTCCGAGAAGATCCGAAAATCTTCATATCGATTCCTCCATCTCTTGAACAGTTCTTATAATGTAACAAATGTTGCAAAGAAAGAATTTGTTTGGTAACAATGCTGAATTCTCAGAATTTGCACATTTGTGCTTTTTATTTATGTAAAAATAAACTGAATTTTCATTCTCACCTGTCTGTGTTGACAGCATGGAAGAAGGCGTGCATTGAAGGAGAGAGAGAAAAACGTTTAATGCATGAAATGTTTGGGTGGGCCCTCATTCCAGAGCCCATCGGATTTAGCCGCCGCTCTTGCCCGGTTCACAAGTGAAAGCGGGTCCTCCGAATGTGAGCTGGACAGGGCCGCCTCCCAGTCCTCAGTTGTTATTTTATTGATTCTTGTTATAGCTCGGTTCTTCTGGCATGTCCGTACCACATGGTATAAGTCAGGCACTTCACCACATAAGGCGCAGTGCGGATGGTACCATTTTGGAAACATATACCTGAATATGACAGGTTTTATATAAGTGTTCGATTTCAATTTCTTGAAAATGACTTCTTGCTCCCTGTTTAGACTTTCTGCGCAGTTCGGCGTATACTTTCCTCCTTAATCTTAAATGTTGGAGTAAATCCCGGTAACTAAATAGTGGTTCAGAATAATTATGTTCCAGCGGATGTTGCGGGAATCGTCGTAATAGCGCGCGGGCAGCTGCGTGAGCGACTTCGTTTCCAACATATGCAGAGTGTCCCGCAGTCCATATGACTGTGAAATTAACTTCTGTATATTCTTTAGTTCTGAGCATTCTGTTTTCGTGCTTGCATGTTTGCGTGTTTACCAATCCTTCCTCTTGTATAGTTACGGCTTGCAGTCTGGGAGTCTGTAATTAAACACGGGACTTTCCTGGAAATCATCGCGAAAACTATCGCCGCTTTCTCAGCCTGGGCGCTTCTCTGTCATCGAATTGACGCCCCATTAACTAGTTTCGCTTGTGCATCCGTGCATACTATCGTGGATATTCCGTTGACCGGTCCTGCCGCGTCCACGTAAATTGCCTCCTCCATCGCGCCCCATGCTCTCCTGATGGCGTTCGCCCTAGCCTTTCTTCTTTTCTTATGATATTCGGGGTGCAAAATTCTCGGAATGGGCTGCACCTGGGTCTTGCTTGTAAACTGACCTTCTAAGACCGCTGTGTCTTCCGTAGACCAAATGCATGGGAGCCCTAGTCTATCGAGTACGTCCCCTCCTGTCCTGCTTCCTGACAGGCGCATCCTCTACAATTTCGAATGGTATTCTACAATATTGTGAATGTTCATGTGTAGTAATCTTTCTGCTCCCGCCTTGACCGCGCTACGAAATGCTCTTTTATACACTTTGCGTATTATGACGTCCAGCTTGATCATCTTCCATTTCAGATAAGGGAACTGTGTAGGCTATCCTGCCCACGATAAACGCCTGTATTATTTTTATAGTTTCTTTTCTTGAAGTCCATACTTGTGGTTTGATACCATACTAATCATTCTTGCTACTTGCTCAGTTGTTATTTACAATCGCCTAATCACTGCCGCATTGTTGTCTTTGGCGTATTTTAACAGACCTAACATTTTCGCAGGTGGCACCTCTTCAATTTACGCTACCCCCCTCCCCGCCTAAATACTACAACAGAGTCAGTCTGAAGGGATGAAGGATAACGACTGCCCCCCCCCCCCCCCCCCCCGTGTGTGTCTGCATCTGCGATTGTACGAGGATAAGAACAACAGCAACGACTGGCCAGGAACTGAGCCTAACCGGGTCTATCTTGTGCCGGCAAGTAGAAATTAAGCGGCTGCGAAACAGAAAGTGTGCTTGGCTGTCGTCGAAATCAAGAATCACCGCCGTTTTCAGCGGCCCCCAAATAAAAAATTTACACGCTAATGGGTTAGTGTCCATATATGCGTATTTGGTCATGCTCTTTATTCACAGATAACTGCGAGTCCGCAAACCACTCCCGTCGCAGTGGTGCAGCTGCTGAGCGATGCGCCATTACCCTGCGATATGCGGCTGCTCCCATCAGTGGGGCTTTTGAGACCAAGGTTGCTTTTCCCCAGCAACCTTTCGCGGCCAATCATTAATATAACTGCCGGGCTGCCACGGCGGTCAGTTTGCTCGCAATCCGATGGGCAGGTTGTGCAGTGCCAGAGAGTCACGTGAGATAGGTGGTCCACTTGATGCCGCAGCCGCCCATTGCTCCAACTGCTCTACTTGCAAGGTTTCAAACGGTCGTCGCCGACGCCAGCGCTACCACGGACTTTTTTTTTCCGTCAGAGGGGTAGCAACGCTCTCGCGTTAAAAATTAAGAAGACCCTTTGGGATAAGGAATACGAACTTACTATGACAATATGTAGCCGTACAAGCAGTTTCATGAGGCTAAAACCTTGCAGAACAGATCTGACAGCCTCTCGCCTCAGAAAGAATGTTATAAAGTCGCGTGTCAATGGCTTCCAGCATGAAGAAACAAGCTTTTTAATGCTTTTCGTGAGTGTTAGAGTGTTATGCTTGCCGGTACAATATCTTTTGTACATCTGAAAAAATGTTCACACTGCTGAGTAAAACTTGAGTTTTCGCAGATTTTCTGGTTCCACTGTGTTTTGCTATCCACTGTGAGCATAACAAGACGACGGGCGTGGCGAGAACATTTTCTTTCGTCAAAAACAAGCTACGAAGCCGCTTGCAAAAGTGACACAGTAGGCTATAATTTTCGGTTAGAAGTCTCAGGCCCGACGCGGTAGCTCAGTGGATAAGGCGCTCGTCTACTGAGCCGGAGTACCAGGGTTCGAACCCGATGCTTGTTAAAAATCCCCAGGCAGTATAAACAATACCGGAAACCTCCACTACGGCCTTTCTTTCTTTTTATCCCTCTTTTATTGCTTCCTTATAGCGCGGATGGGCTGTCCACCGAGATATGCGAGACTGTTACTCTCTAATTTCCTTACCTAAAAAACCTATTTTCAAACCTGAGATGGTCGTCCAAGCAATCTTGGACAGTTCGCGTAGAATAAGCCAGCTAACAAATTGGTTCCACCTAACCATAAGAATGCATGGAGAGCTGCTTTTCGCTAATGGCATTCCGCATTCTTTTTTGCACCATATCTGAAGAATAGTTCTTCCTTTACTGATTGATATATGCTCATTTCTTCCCCTTCGCCGCTTGCACTGTTCCTCGTTATGTTGCATAATAAAGCGCTCAATACACGTCGAAAATTTGACGGCTGTGCTCAATAAGAGAGTACTTTAAGTAACATTTAAAAACCTCAAAGTTCTTGTAAAATAAAAAAATTTCTGTTAGCGCTTCCGAAAGACCCCCAAACACATAAGGCGCTGCTCAAATCGGGCACAGAAGAAATTTAACATCCTGAGTTGAGAAGCGCGGAATTTATTTTGCCACTGAACTGATGTTGAGTGCAACGGGTTGTCATCAAGATTCGCGTTTGCTCAAAACACGCCGAATGCTCCGATAGTTACCTGTTTTTAAAGAGATGGAAGTCGCTTCAAGGTGATGAAAATACCGATTTATTGAGAGATAAGCGCCAATGCTTCAACCGAAGCGTGGACGAAGTAATTTCAGAAGCCTGAGAAACGTGCCAAGCCTGAATTTAGGCAATCTGATCCGCTTAGGATTCGGCACCCTTACTGACGGTATCTTCATTCCATGCCTGGAGCTCGCAGCAAGTGTGTCTCGCAACGTCTGCGCCACCACTTTTGCATCCACGGCGCCACTACCACCGGCACTCAACTGGCAGACTCCTATAGATGGATACTTATTGTAAGGAGAGCAATAGCATGCTCTGCTGCACCGTTGTTGGCTTTGGTCTGGGTAGCACTGTTTCCAAAAACGAATACAAAATTAATATTCAGTTTGGGAACCCCAAACTCTTAAAAAAGGCTAGGAAAAAGTAAGTGTAGCAGTTACTTCGTCTGACTTTGTTGTACAACATTTACTATTTACTGCCTGCTTCTAGGAATAGTTAGTAAACGTAGCACTTACTGCCTCTTTAATAACTATGGTGGCTAGTTACAACCTGGTTCGTAACCGTTCCTTTAACCCTAAAATAAAATCAAATAATTTTACTGACACAGACTGTCTTGCGAATAAACCGGTTTTGTAATTAAACAATTCTGCAAGGCCGCGCGGTTAGGTAGACTGAGCTGTTTCTAAAATATCAACATCATAATTAACGCTGGTATCTTAGTTCAATGGGTAAGAGCCACTAGCCCACAACTGAGAGTGAGATTTACGGAGTATATAAGACTGACAAAGATTCACCTGCGGTTGGTTGGTTCTGATTTGATATCTGCTACTGGTCCCATTTGGACACAAGGTATTAAATTTATTTCTGGAAATGTGGAGGAGTGCTTGTAGCACTCAGGCACGGGTTGGCCCGGTACTGCACTGCCTGCGGGATAGGCCCGGGACATATAAGCACGTGCGCCTCTTTCCTTCTTTTTCCTCTCAAATTTTTCGACTCTCCTACTTTGAGCACGTGGCAGCGGTTGTGGCTCAGCTTCAGCCAGTAGAGAGGCCTGTGCACTTTCCTTTTCATTCTTCCTGACAACAATAGCAGTAGCAGCAGCAGTAAGATTCACCTGTGCACATGCAGTGCGCGTGTGTGATTCTTTTTGGTTTGTGGTTTTCTTGCATACTGAGCCTTTGTGTGTGCCCGGTAGAATTATTCGACGGCATCACCCCGCATTATTTGAACATGTAACGAGCAATAAGCCTAAACCTAAGTCTATGATTTACGGCACGTACGCTCTGATAGCTCTGACTGGTTTCGGGAATTAGTGAAGTTGACTATGTAGCTTTTTCATTTTTCCAGCATGCACAACTTTTACAAGCCACGCTAGCACACCGTCCGAATAACCCAGATAATATATAGCAACATACTCGAAATTTTCGGTAAGGCCGCCCCTCTTTTCCAGCTGCATACCTTTGCAGGAAGTGGGACGCCAGCACACGCGGAAACCGCTCCCCAGTATAAGCGAGAGCCCCCGAGTGCGTACGGGGAACGAAAACGGTACGGTCGCTTGACGCACGGACCCCCCCCCCCCCTAACGACGTGGGCTATCGCCAAAGAAGGCAACCACAGCGTCCCGCCGGGCCTCGTGAACAAAAGTACATTCCCAGGAGGGCCGTGACGGACACCTGTCATGGCGGACAGGCAGTACTCGCCAAGAATGTGGGAAGACAGGGGCGATCCTAAATCTGGCTTCCCAGAGCGACAGACGAACCCCTTCATGCTTATTAGCAGTGTCCCGCCGTCGGTAGAGCGGCAGCATCGTGGGCCCTTTCGCCCCCTCCTCTGTTGCTGACGGGCGACGCGGACCGATGATGGGTGGCAAAATGCCTGAGGCAAGGATTAGCTCCGAAGGGAGAGCGTGTGGATACTCTAACTTGAGAGAGAGTAGTGGCGTATTTGTTTTTTATTTAGTTTGTGTTGTTAACAAGACTCTGGGTTCGTGGCTAAGCCCAACCCAAGGGGTTGTCCCTATCTCTCATGTTATTTTTGATTGGAGAATTGATGCTTAGGGCGGGCCACTGAAAATGACCGCCCTTAGTCCTTTGTTAATCATGTGCTTAAAAGCGCATGTAAACGGATGCAGTCCAGTCCAGTCTGAGCTGGGGCTCCATGCTTAGCATGTAACGTGATGCTACTTATGTTGAATTCCAATGGCAGATCGAGACCGCTCCGCCGGATCACAAACGGCGCGCGTAGTTCAGGCCGAGATCACTCCCTCCCATTTTGCCAATGGAATGCATGCGCTCCCGCGGGGGCACTTCAGCGCAAGAATAGCTCGAAAAATTCCGGCAACATGGCGGCGCCCTTCGAAGCACGGCCTCTCGCTTCACAAGCGATTCGTCCTTGCCGCCACACTGTCTCTCACGTTCACGGCAGACAAAAGGCACACGAAGCTTTCGCTTTGTGTGATGATGCCCGCACCACAAAATTCTAGTGATGAAACGCGCCAGATTTTCAGATTGCTTCCTTATTTACAGAGCTGCTAGGCTTAGAGAGTACGCGTCGTCTGACGTCAGAAAGCGCGGGAGGTTCAAACAAGTCAACGATTTTGGTCTAAAAAGCGGTCACAAAGAATTGACCGCGATGGAATTGACATCCCGTTAAGAAAATTTTTGTTTTAACTTGTGCGGACGCGAACAAAACGAAAAATAATTACATTTGGGAGAATTCAATTTTTAAAAAAGTAAAAAATACTGCTTGTACGTTTCCCGGATCATCGCGAAGCGACGACAGGAAGTTCGCGTATGCGACAGGACGGATGCAGCCGGTCATGACCGGAAGCAGCCGCGGGAAAGTAAAACGTCGCGCGAGGTTCCGGTCAATTCTGCCGATTTCGTCGGAACAAATATTGCTGCTCCACGGAGCGATTCGGGATCGACGTCTGATCCCGATCTGCCATTGGAACACACAACTCGCACTCCCATTTTGTCATTGGAATACGATTGCTCCCAACAGAACAGAAAAACTTGATCCGGATCTGCCATTGGAATTCAACATTAGGCTCCAACCTGCCCGGTCGATGAGTAAAGTAGCGCAGTTTGTTGTTTTGTAAATTCAGTTCTGTTTTTTTTTTCAGTTTAACTCTCTGTATATGTATGCTGTAAATATATGCTCTGCTGTCATCATCTACAAGCTCACCTCCTGTTCATCTTCCAAGCGGAACGACACTAGGGGAAGGGTGTGTGAACCATCCTCGAAGAAACGGACGGCCTTTGAAATTCTACTGGCGCAGCACGACAGGCTTCGGCACATCTCATCTCAAGGCCAGGCATCGCAGTGACAACCAGAGGCCATCCGACACGGAGCAGCGAGGAGCTGTCAAGGGACGACTCCACCTCGGCTGCTGCCAACGCTGGTGGAACGGACGCATCATCCGGGCTCTGGGCGGCAGACAACAGAAGATCTGCGCCGGGTGAGTGGGATTTCTTGCGTTTTGTTGAAGCAGGCATGGTGGCTAGTTTGTGAGGCCCATGGTCGATACGAGGAGAACGTTAGCCGCTAAAGATAGCGAATCTAATCCTGAGAATGAAATGAGGTCGAATCCTCGCCAGCAGCAGCAGCAATCGCTAGAGGGCGGTGTAGAAACGGGGATGGATCAGAACGAGGGAGAGATTATGGAGGATGATTTCAGTGGGGAGAGCAGGTTACAGGCCGACGACCAGAGACAGACATTGTCACTAGACGCTACAGAATCTGATACAGAAAAAAATGGCTATTCGCCGTATGGAGTTAAAAGTGCAAATGGAACTACGAATGCGTGAAATTGAATTCAGGGAGCGACTGGCACTTAAGCAGATGGAGCTTGGGCTGTCGAATGGTCGAATGTCACCGCTTGGGTCGGGACAGAGTGATGAACGGTGTATAGGCTCAGATTCAATATCACAATGTGCGAAAGTCCTTAAGGGCTACAGAATGCCATGCGATGCAGATGTACCATTGTGGTTTGAGGAGGTGGAGAAGCTTTTCACTACTTTCAATGTTCCAGACAGTAGCCGAGTGCACTTAATTTTGCCGGCACTGACAGAGCGAGTCAGATACTTACTTCGTAACCTTGACCGAGCCGAATGCACTGATTACGAGGCTGTAAAAACAGCGGTTCTAGAAGAATTAAAACTCACTCCGACTGAGTACCTTGAGAGATTTGAGAAAGCAGCGAAAAGGAAGGAGGAAACGTGGGCTCAGTTTGCGTCTCGCGTGAAAACGTATTTAATGTACTACATCCAGGCTAGAGAGGTAGACTCAAAAGAGGCTTTGACCGATCTCATGGTGTCCGATCGCATTAAGGCAAGCCTCAGCCCGGAGGGCATTGAATATGTGCGCCTTCGAGAAGGAGAGAGTTGGCTGAAGCCTAAAGAAATATCAAAGGCCCTACAGACCTTTGAGCAAGCAAAAGGTAAAGGGCGGGCTGCGAGACAGATTACAGTGCCAGTACTGCAAACGGGCCAAAAGCAGGGTAATGTTGAAAAACCCGCAGTAAAGTGCCACCAGTGCCATGGACTGGGCCATGTTGCTAGGAATTGCCCGCGAGTAACAGCAAATGAGCCGCGCCAGCAACAAGCATATGGGCACAGGCGGAGGGTGCAAAAGGTCGCGCTGGTAGATGAGACAGAAGTAAAGGACGCAGCGGTAAACCAAGGCGCGGTTTTAACTGCAAAAGTAGGAATGCCTATGCAAAATTCAAGGGCAGCCGCATCGAGACTACAGTTCGTAGAGCTTGTATGCGGAGACGTCTGCACAGAGGCATTGCTTGATACGGGTAGTGAAATCACGGTAATAAGAGAGAGCATACTACCGCAGGCGCTGACGGAACCATCGGGGACAGTGAAGCTAGTGTCGGCTTTCGGCAGATCTATTCAGGCGAAATTGGCGACGATCCCTCTAAGGATATCTCATAAAGGAACAATCGCAGACGATCCAAAGATAGGCATAGTATGTGCCCTCACCAATGAGCTTACTGAGGGGGTGGACTGTTTGCTGTCGTCAGAAGACTGGCAGCTGCTTAGGAAGCACAGCGATAGAGCGTTCACAACAAGTCCTAGTACTGCAGTCAGTATGGCGGCGAATCAAGAACCTAAAAATGCGGCAAATCAGAATTGTGAGGCACTGGCATGCGAAGTTGGCAGGGTACCAAATGACGACGTTCCGCGAGACGAAGCAGAGCCACCTGGGACGGAAGATGCAGTTGCACTGTCTAGCCAGCGAGAAATGTTTCGAGCAGCGCAGCTCGCTGACGAGAGCTTGAGGAAGGCATGGGAAAATTCTAAGCACGGAAAGGCGGGTATGTTCGTTACTGAGGGAATTCTACACCATTGGGACTCAATAGCGGGCACTAAAGTGCGACAACTGGTGCTTCCCCAAGAAAGACGAAAGGAAGTTCTGTCCTTGGCGCACGAATCGCTGTGGGGTGGACACCTGGGTCCAAGGAAGACCAAGGCCCGCATAAAGTACAACTTTTATTGGCCTGGTATGGAAAAGGAGATTTCACAGTACTGCCAGTCTTGTCATGGGTGCCAAATACGCTCAGACCGGCGTCACACTGACAACATACCCATCACCCCATTGACTCGGCCTGAACACCCCTTTCAGGTTGTTAACGTAGATGTCATAGGACCTCTTGACACGCCATCTGGAAGGGGTCACAAATATGCTCTGTGCCTTGTCGATTTATGCACGAGATGGAAAGTAGTCGTATGCCTTCGTTACCTGACTGCAAGGGCTGCGTGTGACGCCCTTTTAGAAATATTCAGTCGAACCGGAATTCCGCAGACAATCTGTTCGGATCAGGGAACAAATTTTAAGGCTCAACTCACGCAGCTGATGCTAGAAAAATTAGGTTGTTCCCCTAGATTTTCTACCCCGGAACATCCTGAAAGCAATGGCGCCGTGGAAAGGTGGAATCGGGTGCTAAAGAATATGCTGTTTCATGTCATAGAAAAGGACCCGCATAATTGGGATAAGCTGCTCCCTTTTGCATTGTGGACTTACCGCGAAGTTCCCCACGACACTACGGGCGTAGCACACTTTCAGCTTTTGTATGGCCGAAACCCGACAGGTCCGCTTACGGTTCTTCGCCAAACGTGGGCAGGAGAAGTCAGTGTACCAGCGACGCTAAGGGAGGAGCCAGCTAAATACTTGAAACAGCTGCGGGAAAAGTTTGAGCTAGCGGCCAGTGTGGCTGGGCTCACAAGCACGGCGCGACAGGCTAGCTAAGCAGAAGCCTACAACAGAAGGACGCGGAACAAAGTCTTTAACGTGGGCGATCAAGTGCTCATTTTTGACACAGACCGCACCACTAAGATGGCCCCGAAGTGGTTCGGTCCCGTCAC
Organism: Amblyomma americanum; assembly: GCA_030143305.2. Taxonomy (NCBI): domain Eukaryota; kingdom Metazoa; phylum Arthropoda; class Arachnida; order Ixodida; family Ixodidae; genus Amblyomma; species Amblyomma americanum. The sequence continues at coordinate 187,855 of JARKHS020027829.1, read as the reverse complement.
AGTAACTGGGTGTGAGAGACAACATTCGTATCGGGTAGAGAACGAACAGGGAAAAAGATCAGTGGTGCACGCCAACCGGATGAGACCGTACTATGCGAGGGTGAGCCATATTGGGGTGGTGTTTGATGAAGATCATGAGTTTGGGGAAGTAGAGTGCGCGCCACAAGTTGCGCCACCGCTACTAGACGAGGAACTAATACCATTAGAAAAGTTAGCCCACCTACGGGAGCAGGAGCAGAATGAAGTGCGAAGGCTGTTCACAAAGCACCGCTCACTTTTCGATGGCAAGCCGGGACTGGCAAAAGTAGGCGTACACCGAATTGAGCTAGAAGAAGGGTTCAAACCGAAAAAAGCTTTTCCTTATCGGGTGCCTGAACTACTCAAGAAAGAAGTAAGCCGGCAAGTGGAGGAGTTACTTAAGTTAGGATTAATTTATCCTGTAGGAAGTGAATTTGCACACCCAGTTGTGTGCGTGCGAAAGAAAGATGGGTCGATGCGAATGTGTATTCACTACAGAACTTTGAATGCAGGAATTCGTTCAGACGCGTTTCCGATGACTAACTCCCAGGAGCTAATTTTTCGGGTCGGCCGCGCGCAGTTTATCACGCTAGCGGATTTAAGGCGTGGCTACTGGCAGGTACCGATGGACCCGCACAGCCAAGCGCTTACCGCATTTGTGACGCATGAGGGGCAATATGCGTGGACAGTCATGCCCTTTGGGCTAAAGAACTCTGCAGCGACCTTCCAAAGAATAGTCAATACGCTCCTATCTAAGCACCAAGACTACGCCACTGCATAACTGGATGATATAGCAATTTTCTCCAATACTTGGAAGGAACACGTAGAGCACATCAATGCTATCTTTTGGCTGCTTAGAAGGGTTGGACTAAAGGCTAGCCCTGAAAAAGGTCAAGTAGGACAGCCTCACATTCGCTATCTAGGACACATAGTGGGTTCAGGGACGCATGCACCTGAGCCGGAGAAGATATCCGCCATAAAAGGCTTAGTGCAGCCTAACACAAAGAAAGAGCTGCGAAGCTTACTAGGACTATGTGGATATTATAGAGAATATGTCCCTAGAATATGACGCATCAGCGAGGGCTGCCGGGGCTTGCTTGGCACCAATGACAGAAGAGGGCAAAGAAAGGCCTATAGCGTTCGCGAGTCATCGCTTCGACGCGACTCAGGCGAGATGGTCGACCATAGAGCGCGAAGCGTTCGCTGTTATAAGCGCTCTTAAGAAGTCCGATTATTGGCTCTTTGGCGCTGTGGTCAATGTCGTCTCTGACCACAACCTCCTGTCATACTTGACGACGTGCACTCCACACGGGGCAAAATTGGCTAGATGGGCGCTGGCGTTCCAGCGTTATAACATAACGGTGAAACATAGAAAAGGCACGAAGAATGGAAACGCAGATGCGCTATCCAGGCTCCCCAACTTGACATGGGAGCCAGTCGGTACCACCATGCCAGCCTAGACAACGCGTAAATGTTCCCACTCAACCGACGCTCGATGAGCAGGGTGCCGTGTGTTGAGGTCGGGCACTTACGAAGAGACTTCTGCCTGGCGTCTGCATAGAACGGTGCCCGCGAGTGTTGCGCGCAGACTTGTGAACAGTGATGAACAATGTGGCTTTGTGTGTGCTTCTAATGTGGACTCTGCGCAGTGCATGATGTTGCTGCCCATTCAGTGAACTTTACAGCAGCTTGCACCAATGTTGCGCTTTAGTTTATTTTATTCATTGTTTCTTTGCTTTGGTTCTCGAAGTGTCGAGTACCTAGGAGAAACTGTGCCCTCGGAGAGCTGACACTTGTAATGTGAAAGTGTTGCGGCCTCTTTGTAAGTAAGCATAAACGAGCTGAAAGCAAGCTCGGTTTATACTCTTAGAGGGGGCGTGTAAGGCCGCCCCTCTTTTCCAGCTGCATACCTTTGCAGGAAGTGGGACGCCGGCACACGCGGAAACCGCTCCCCAGTATAAGCGAGAGCCCCCGAGTGCGTACGGGGAACGAAAACGGTACGGTCGCTTGACGCACGGACCCCCCCCCCCTAACGACGTGGGCTATCGCCGAGAAGGCAACCACAGCGTCCCACCGGGCCTCGTGAACAAAAGCACATTCCCAGGAGGGCCGTGACGGACACCTGTCATGGCGGACAGGCAGTACTCGCCAAGAATGTGGGAAGACAGGGGCGATCCTAAATCTGGCTTCCCAGAGCGACAGACGAACCCCTTCATGCTTAATAGCCGTGTCCCGCCGTCGGTAGAGCGGCAGCATCGTGGGCCCTTTCGCCCCCTCCTCTGTTGCTGACGGGCGACGCGGACCGATGATGGGTGGCAAAATGCCTGAGGCAAGGATTAGCTCCGAAGGGAGAGCGTGTGGATACTCTAACTTGAGAGAGAGTAGTGGCGTATTTGTTTTTTATTTAGTTTGTGTTGTTAACATGACTCTGGGTTCGTGGCTAAGCCCAACCCAAGGGGTTGTCCCTATCTCTCATGTTATTTTTGATTGGAGAATTGATGCTTAGGGCTGGCACTGAAAATGACCGCCCTTAGTCCTTTGTTAATCATGTGCTTAAAAGCGCATGTAAACGCATGCAGTCCAGTCCAGTCTGAGCTGGAGCTCTATGCTTAGCATGTAACGTGATGCTACTTAGTTTCTAACCTGCCGGTCGATGAGTAAAGTAGCGCAGTTTGTTCTTTTGTAAATTCAGTACTGTCTTTTTTTCAGTTTAGCTCTCTCTATATGTATGCTGTAAATATATGCTCTGCTGTCATCCTCTACAAGCTCGCCTCCTGTTCATCTTCCAAGCCGAATGACACTAGAGGAATGGTTTGTGAACCTTCCTCGAAGAAACGGACGACCTTTGAAATTCTACTTTTTCTATCCATTTTCTTAGTAAATACTAATACTTCCCCTTTACTAACTGCCGGTAGCAGCCATTAATAGACCAATGCGTTAGTAACTGTTACTAATAATCCTGTTACTAACTGCAGTTACTGACAGTGCTGTAACATATGTCACAACCAGTTACTTCCTCAAAGTAAGTACTACTACCTTTTAAAAGCAGCTTGTTACTTTTCCTGAAATAGTGTACATTCCTACACAAACATGTGTCTCAAATAACGCTGCAAGTCAACTATGCGCTGCCAGTTTCGAGGATAGTGCGTTTTAGGATCGCCAATAAGCAACCAATAAAATTTCATCTCAATTAGCAAGCAGCGGTGAGCGTCAGCGCCCACCACTGCTCGCTGATCTCGCTCCGCCAGCCGAGGCGGGGCAGAGCAGGCCCTATGGCACCTGCCTCATCGACTGATGTTGTTGATGAGCATCGGTGATATCAACAGCCTGGGCCCCGTAATTTCGAATTGCGCGAGAAATGGCAGAAGTTTGTTGAGCCGCAGCGCTGTCGGAAATGGCGCTTTTGAAAATTTAAAAACTAATGAGGTTATATTACCAGCTTAGAGCTTACAATCTCTACAACCAGGTGCGCAACACTCATAGCAAAATAGTTATCGGTTAGCAGGTAGTTAACCAGCTTAGTATAGTTAAAACAGTTAGCTTTCTTTTCTAGCGTTTGCGTAAACTGCGATTCCTGTGCTGCAAAGATTCCTACTACTGCCTCAAAAAGGCTACTTTATAGAACAGCGGCGCGCTTGCATGAACCATCTGGTGTATACGAGATAAACATTACTGGTTGCTAGACGCTTCATGTACACAGAGGTTTTTTTAGTCGACATTTCAAACAGAGGCTATCTATGCTTTTCAATTGAGAGTCTGTCCGTAAGGTTGATTCGAAATGTGTGCGTGCGTGTGCATGTGCGCGTGTGTGCGTGCGTGTGTGTGTCAGTCACCGATCTGTGACGCACACGAGTGCAGTGGTGCGGCTGCCGCCGGATGAGACGAGTTGGGGGTGAAAAGTAGGGTTAGCACCCCACAGGAATTCATCTAAACATAAGTTTTCAAAAATTTTACAGTGCGTCTATGATGTCGCTTCGTGGAAATGAACCAAGGTTATCCTAGAACAGATCGTGAAAGTAGGAAACCTGATTACGAAGACGATGTATATTTAAGTCACCGCGTAACGTGCGCGTGCGGTTGATTCCCGGCTGGTGTATGGGGCGGTCGCGCTGCTCATAGAAACATATATGTAATTAAAGCTTTCAGAAATAATTTTCTTGTTTCACAGAGTATTCATGGAGGCAACTGCTAACAGTGAGCGATTGGGGACTGCGTTGACGAACTGTGCTAAAAAGTATGCTACGTCAATTCGTAGCTTTGTTTTTAAAATATCTCAATAAATATATGTTGTGAAACTGGACATTGTGGAAATATGGGGGGACAAACCTTCCGCCCTGCCCGCGCTCCGCGAATGCAGCGTTCCCATTCGCTAACCGCGGAGGGGTTCGTGCTCCAGGGACAAAGGGAAGGGACGACACCGCGTTAACACTGATATGCTATTTATTACACTTTCAATTAATACACAGAGCGGGCCAGCTAGCTACACAACATCAACGAGGCATTCCTCGGAAATAGAAGGCTACGTGAGAGGGACTTCCGACTTACCGGATGGGACAGGGACGCGACTTCGGAGGTATTGGCGGCGAACGTTTGTATGCGCCGATAATGGCGGCCGGGTTTTCCCGTGCCCGCCGCATTCTTGGGGCAAAGCCATTCCCTAGCATTTGCTGCGGTAGGCGACCAGAGCGCGCGTTTGCTGCGCTCGCTTCGCTGCCTGGAACCAGAAGTCCAGCGGCAAGGCACAACGGATCCCCGTGCGCCTGCCGCGGAAGGTGACGAGAGCGTGCGGCTCCAACCGCTCACTAGGCTGGCCGGAACCCGAAGAGCTTCTCTCCGGTACCGCAGAATTCAGCGTAACCTACGAGGTGGCACTCCCGTCGCCGTTCCCTTTCCCCCATGAGGGAGACTTCCCTCCTCGCCCAGCCGGGGCTGTCCGTCCCGACGGCCGACGATGAAGATGGGCCGCATCGAAATGGAGAGGGGAAACAGGTTCTCCACAACATGCACCATAAAGGTAGCGGACTAACACCGTGATTGCACACCTAGGTGACGCTGGCGGACGCCAGAGCCTGTGGTATCTTCTGCGACGCCGTATGCTTTGTATTGCATTTTTCTCTTTCGTCAGCTTACCATGGCGTTTGAGAACTGCTTTTTGTTAAAATGCTAAACTAGGTACCCTAGACACCATTTTGTTAAAATGCTGTCTAGACTGTCTAGTTTGAACGACTGTTGTAGTGAGCGAATGTAGCACATGCAGCAGCATATCGGACAGTACGACAATCTTGTGTGATTCTGGAAAGCACCAACAGGACAGATCGCTTATTGGGTGTACATTCGGCTTCACAACTCAGATTTTTTGTTGCGCTTGAGAAAGCTTCGCACTGACATAGCATACTCTTTACGTCATTTTTCTAAGCACTCGCCAGCTGTTATTGAACAGCCGCATCCAAGGGCATTCTGAGAAGCGAGAAAATACTTCTGAAAGCTCTGCTTAGAAGTGTTTCAATGGACCGCGCTCTTGTTTTGTAGCCCCGACCAGGAATCAACCACACGCGCGCGTAATGCGACGGTTTAAAAGTACACCGCCTTAGAAATGACGTTTCATATATTCATGATCTGTTCTAGGATGTTTCAGGATGTTCTAGGATGCCCTTTTGCAATTTGCAACGCAAGATAAGGCTCGGCCACAAGGCACACCGTCTTACTGGTGCGGACTTTGCAAGAATGAAGACCACGATATCACCTCTCCAACTTGCCCAACAAAACAGAAAGCAACCTATAAGCTTCGGCGTGCGATCTGTAAGCAAGTGCCTCATAATGAAAACAGAGCCCCGATACAGACATCCAACAGGTTTACGGCTCTTCAGTGGGTTGAAGACGACTGGCAGGAGCTTTCAGAACCCAATCCACCTGCAGCCCCTGCCCAACCGTCGTACAGCGGTAAAGTGCGCAAAGATCACCGTCGCCTTCAAGCTACACAAAAGCACAGCATACTGGAACCTCTGCGTGAAGACAAGGCAGCAGTTGACAACCAAATTGCACGCCTTTTAGCCGAGGTCTCTAAGCTACGGCAACGCCGTGAACTGCTTGCTCGCCTTAGACAATCAGCGGATTCCCACTCCACGCCAATCAATGCTGCAGCGCCTTCGACTACGTCCAGCCCTCATGCGTTTTTCGCAGACTCTACTAGGTATTCTGCAGCACTGCAGGATAACTCAATAACATCCGTCCTCCGATTTATGGTAAACATAAATAAATAATAAATAAATTCTTTATTTCACTCATGAAGTGAGGGAGTGCGGGAAAAAAAGCTGAAAATTCAGCTTGACTAGTTCCCAGCTCCCCAGATTACAAAAAATTCAAGAAACAAAAGAGAGGACAAGGAAAAAAAATTAAATAAAATAATGGCAGAGCGGCATAATAACAACACAAATCAAAATACAGAAATGCTTCGTTTACAAAGTCAGATCGGCTTGTACAAGGAAAATAAACAAAACAATTCTAATTAAACTGTATGATACACCGGTGATAAGCGAAAGTACATGCCGGAAAAAGCCCGAAAAAACAAGAACGTTACATAAGTAAAGGAAAGAGACGGAGAAAACAATGCGCATGAACAGAAAAGCGTTGCTCAAGGAAAGGTACAGCGTACATATGCAAAATGCTAGAAATACCCCATCATATGAAGGAATTGTTTTCTATGAACAGTAATTTCATTGCTCTTTTTGAAGTTAACTCGGGAGTGATACCGTTTCTGTAACAGATATTTAATAAGTGTGGTAGCAATCTGTTTATCATTTGTCGTCCAATATCTGTCCTGCACGTTTTTACTAACCAAGGCTGTGTGCTTCTATATTCATAAGCTAGTGTTATCTAACCTGATATCAGTTCTATTACAACGCTTGGAAGCCTAATCGAAAATGGCGAGTACAAGTTGTTTTGGTGTGCTTCAATAGAACTTCAGAGGCCTCTCCACAAAGCTGGGAGAGCTCAAATCTCGACTTCGAATGAACAAGCTCCAGGTGTGGGCCCTGCTACTGCAGGAGACCAATGCCTTGCCATCCATTCCGGGCTTTAATGGATACATGTCTCTTTCAATGAACGACCGTCGTGTTCACACTGTTGCCCCTCCGGGAAAGGCGGCGGTGTACGTTGATGCGCGTTTTCCTCAAGTTCGCCACTCCCAGAAAACTGGTGCACCTCTTATCAAGGGGTAGGCGCAGTGGCTGTGAAGCTTCCAAAGGCAACTGTTGTGGCCGTGTCATACTATGTAAGACCCGCCGGTGGATCTCCCTCCCGCATTAATCTGGAGTGGTTATTAACTCTACGACGACAGCATCCAGGGTGGCCTGTTTTAGTCGGTGGTGATTTTAACGCCCCTCATCAGGACTGGGGGTACCCCACTTCAAGCCCCCGTGGTAGGCGTGTGCGGGACGCATTCGCGGATGCACTGTTTGTTTTACTCAACCATCCAGAATCAGCAGCGCGGACTGTGCACCATGCTCACAGTCCAACATATGCTCCGGATATTACGTGGTGCTCCTAACATTACATGGACCCGGACATATGCTCCGGACATTACATGGACCCGGAACTCCATCGTGGCACTTGGAGCCAGACTGCTGGTGTAGTGACCACCATCCTATCATCATCGGTCTCCATCCATCAAGGGTCCGCCGAATACGCCGTAGGTGTTCTGTGGTCGATTGGGACAAGTTTCGCACCACCGTCGAAGATCTCTCTCTGCAATCATCTACACTACTTGTGAACTGCTTACCAACTGCGCTGAATAAGGCTACTGCTGTCACCTTGACGGACGTGAATCGCCCGGCGCCGGATGTTGGTCTGCCTAACCTGTGGGCTGCTCGCCGACAAGCGGAGATGGCAGCTTCCAGAGACCCGACTTCTGCGCAAGCCCTGGGGATCTTTAACGTGCACTGACATCGCACAGCTAAGGCGCCCGTGTGCTGTGCGATGTCAGTGCACGTTAAAGATCCCCAGGTGGTCGAAATTATTCCGAAGCCCTCCACTACGGCACCTCCTTCTTCCTTTCTTCTTTCGATCCCTCCCTTATCCCTTCCCGTACGGCGCGGTTCAGGTGTCCAACGATATATGAGACAGATACTGCGCCATTTCCTTTCCCTAAAAAAAAACAATTATATATATATAAAGCACGGACAAGGCTGAATTACCTTACTGCCAAGGCTCGCAGATATGAACGCGATCTCTCGCGACGGCAGTGGCATGCGTGGTGTGAGAAGTTCTCGACAAAGTCATCGAATGCTGCTCTCTGGCGAACGTTTCGTGCAATGGAACATGGTTCCCGTCGTCCTGACGCAGCGGCAACAGCATGCTTTGGAGCTAACTTAGCTCCGGATGATTTCGCCAGAGAGGTAACGCGAAAGTTTTTCCCCAAGTATGATGTGTTGCCTCCAAGGGTCATAGCAGCCCCCTTAGCTGCCATTCCAGCATGTGTCGATAAGCTCCCATCTACAGCCGACGCCGAGGGAATTGCAAGCCCATTTTCAATGTCCGAGTTGCTTGCAGCAATAGACGAGGCCCGTCGGAAGACTGCGCCCGGTCCTGACTCCATTCCGTACGAGGTAAACAAGAACTGAAGTTCCGCTGTACTGCCTCAACTCCTCGCCACCATTTACATGGTATGGATAGAAGACGTCGTACAAGAAATTTGAAAATCAGCTTTTGTGATCCCCATACCAAAGCCGGGAAAGCCGCCGACAGACCTCGGAAATTTCCGGCCTATATCACTTGCGCCAACAATATGCAAGCTTACCGAAAAAATGCTTGCCACACGACTGTCGTGGTGGCTTGAGCACCATGGTTTCTACGATCCCGCCCAAATTGGTGTTCGTACGTCCATAGGTACAGAAGATGGACTGCCTGTCTTGGCGTCAGCAGTTCTGGCCTCAACTCGCAGTCACAATGTACGTACTGTACTGGCCATGAATGCTGAAAAGGCGTACCATAGTATCAGTCATGCTGCCATCCTGAAATCGCTTGACATGCAGCATTTCCCCGTTAGAGTGCGCAATTTTGTTAAATCCTTCCTTGAAGGCCGACATTTTGCCATACGCCTCAGTGATGAGGCCGTCGGATCGTTTGTATCAGGGATCGGTGTTATCGCCAACATTATTTAATATTGCTTTTAACCCCCTTGCTTGGCGCTTGCATGATGTCTCCGAGATTTTCTTATTGTATGCTGATGACATAACGGTGTGGAGCACTCACACGACCTGATGACTCAAGCAGCAGGCCTAAAATCAGCCATAGATATTACGTCGACTTTTGCTTCTTCAATTGGTTTGCAGCTTTCAGAGAGCAAAGCCACGTTCGTGTCAGTCGCCAACCGCTGGGGGCGCAGTAAACTGGCTGCAACACCAATTCGTCTCCTTCAATCCGGAACTCAAATTCAACAAAAGCTCGACCGTAAAAATATTGGGCTTGACAATACACGAGTCAGGAACAGGTACTGCTTGGCTTTCTCTGGCTAAAAAGCAAGCAATTCGGGCGTTGGATCTGATTAGACGCATTGCTCCTAAAACAGGCGGAGCCCGCTCTCATGTTGCACGACAGTTGGTGCGGGCGGTTGTGCAACCGCGCCTCGTTTACCAAGCACAATTCCAGCATTTGATGAGGGTTCAATGGGATCGTCTAGAAGCTGTTAATCGAGAGGCAATGAGGGTCATCACTTGCCTTCCCTGCATTACCCCAATCGTGGCGCTCCAAGAACACGCGCAGCTGAATACACTAGATGAGCTGGTGCAGCAATGACGCGATGCTCGCCGCCTAAAGTCAAGCCTTACACACACCACGCGTGCACTCAGAGCATATGCTTCATCGCACTCCATTCTACAGCCGCCCCCGCCAGTTCTTCCTCCCTGGCGTTTTGTGCAGCTAAGCGACAAGCCAACTGATCTTCGTCGGCCATCATCTATCCGCACCGCATTGTCGTTTCGCGACCGAATTATAGAGCAAGACGGCAATCTGCCGCATGGCTCCATCGTTATGTAGGTTGAAGCAAGCATTCAGGCTTGCGAAACAACAGCAGCAGTTTACTGTCCTTGCAAGCCTGCCCTGAGCAAAACGTCAAGGTTTCGCCTCTCACAATCTCCTTCCTCCTTCTGTGCGGACATGCTTGCGGTTCAAGAGGCACTTTAGTCTGTGGCCGCCGTTCCCATGCTACCCACGGCCCGCATTGTCATTAGCACCGACGCCCTTCAATTCACACGCCTACTACGACGAGTCAGTCGCACCCAAGAAATCTGCCATGACATCCATCGTCTAGCGGCACGCATCCGCAACAAATACGCATTGAGTGGGTCCCGCGTGAACTCCCCAACCTCGTCTTTGCCTCGAGTCCTCACTCTGGATGACACCACCCTCCTTTTAACAAGAAATGAACACCTCCGGCGCCGCACACGTGCTCTAATCCCTCCGTGTGCGGTAACCCTCCCCCGTGGTCTTAGCCGTGCAGAGGAGGTTGCGCTTCGGAGGATACGGGTCGGGGTTGCCCTAACTCCAGCTGTGACACGCAAGTGGCCTCATTTCAAAGATTTATATCCCCACCCCGGGTGTCCAGTCTGCAAGAACAGAGACGATGAGGCGGATATCCACCACCTTTTGTGGGAGTGCCGGGGGGTGAAGCCAACGAGAATTCGGCACCTGGCGTCAGTGGGACTCTCACCTGACTATAAGGATTCATATATTGCATGGACACAATGTCCTTACCATCGTTCACTTCTTGATTTCATCAGATAAGCTCAACTTTTTAATTTATTTAAGCATCTTAATCATCTCTCACTTCATAGCTTTTATGCCCTGAGGCAATAACCATCTCTTCAAAAAAAAGTTGGCTGTTCTTCACGCATGCACATCATGGGTGCCCTGTGAAATCAGGAAACTGCTTTGAAAACTTCTATTTCCATGTACTTCTAAAGAGGTCTAACCCTACATTTCAGCCCTAGCCGGCACCGCCATCTGCGAGCGCCCCCTGTGCGCGTAAACATGGTGTTAATTAATATATAGGTCGAAGAAACCAGGCACTTCTCAGTGACATCTATTATCAGCGTTTCGACTCCTGCCCGGTGCATATATATATATATATATATATATATATATATATATATATATATATATATATATATATATATATATATATATATATATATATATATATATATATATTGCCACCTAGTGTTGCCAGGTGGCGCAAGCTGTCCGCGAAGACGATGAGGTTGCGATCGTGCTATCGCGGATCGGCCGCCATTACCGTCTCCTCTTGCCAACTCCAGCTGTTGAAACGTCTCTCCGTGAGAACTCCGTGACAATTTGGTGGAGGTGCTGGGTACGAGTATCCCATGCAAGAAACCCCTCCAGGGAGCCGTGCCGCCAGCCCTGCGCCGATTGACACCCCGGTACACCGCTTCAGCCGGAGGCTGCAGGGACTTTCACCGGAGCTTGGACCACTCGCGACAGTCATGATGCCAGCCACCGGTATTCTCACGCAAGCTGCCGGTGCTACACCTGCCCACTATACCTTGCAGACCCCGCGGGTTCCCAAGGCCTTCCACGGGGACCTTTTCGAAGACGTGGAGGACTGGTTCCTTCACTTCGAGCGTGTGGCTGCTTATAACCAGTGGGACGACGCCGCGAAACTAAGAAACGTCTACTTTAGCCTAGAGGATGGCGCCCGCACGTGGTTTGAGAACCGTGAGGAAGTTCTAACTTCCTGGCGAGAGTTTCGCCGTCGCCTGCTGGAGGCCTACACCAGCGCGGATCGCCGCGAAAGAGCGGAGCGGGCAATCCAGTCCCGCGTCCAGCTACCGAACGAAAGCGTACAAATGTACGTCGAGGACATGACGCGGCTCTTCAGGAGAGCTGATCCTGCCATGCCTGAAGAGAAGAAACTTCGGCACTTAATGAGAGGCGTCAAAGAGCAGCTGTTCGCAGGCCTCGTGCGCAGCCCACCATCTACAGTTGCTGCATTTCTTTCGGAAGCCACAACGATGGAGAAGGTCCTGCAACAGCGGTGCGCCAGTTACGACCGGCCCGTGCATGCTGCTGCAGTCACATCATCGTTTGCCACCATCGGACAGCATCCTGATGATTTGCGGGAACTTATTCGCACAATCGTGCGTGAGGAGCTTCACAAATTTTGTAGCCCGTCGCAGCCTGCGCTCGGTTCCATCTCCGCTCTTGTACGAGAGGAGGTGCAACAGGCGTTCCGGGGCCCTGTTCCTGTGGTCGACGTACCACCTCTGCCTGGGGACTACCACCGTCCGACGTAGGCCGAAGTTGCAAGGCGTCCGGCTCCCGCTTCGCCGCCACCAATTCACGCCACGCCTCAAGCCCCGCGGCCCTCTGTGCAACCGGTGCAGTACTTCGAGGATCGTCGAGCACCCCTCCGAAAGGCCGACGTTTGGCGTACACCTGACCGACGACCGCTCTGTTTTCACTGCGGAGAGCCAGGTCATCTTTATCGAAATTGTTATTACCGACGCATCGGCATCCAAGGCTTCCGCACCGACTCACCGAGACCCCGTCAAGGTGAACGACCCCCTGAAATTGAAGAATTCCTTGCGGACCAGCGCAATCCATCCCGAGCGCAGCGGCAGTCGCGCTCACCCTCACCGAGGCGCTCTTCCCCGACACCTCCCGGCTTCTCGCGAGCGGCACCGGGCCGATCGCCAAGTCCTCGTCGGGAAAACTGAAACCCGCGACCTTCGGGGGCGAGGTCGCTGGGGGGCGCTGTGCTGAAGACCTCCCGTCGTCGCCGCTACAATCCGACAAAAACCCGCCGACGCCATCACCAGAGTTAAAAAACCGCGTTTCTTTAGAAATACCCGTTCTTATCGATGGTCGCAGAGTAAGCGCATTAGTTGATACCGGGGCCGATTATTCGATCTTAAGTGGACAACTGGCGACCATTCTGAAAAAAGTGATTACCCCTTGGCCTGGCGCGCACCTTCGAACTGCCGGCGGTCATCTGGTTACGCCCAAGGGTATGTGCACTGCTCGCGTTCAGATCAGCAAGTCCACGTTCGTCGTCAGCTGCATCGTCCTGGGCGAGTGTTCTCGGGACCTAATTCTCGGCATCGACTTTCTGCGGGAGTATGGAGCAATTATCGATCTGCGCAACCGAATCGTCATGTTTTCCACAGAGCAAGCCGCCGAACTCGACAACTCCTGCCAACGCAGTGCCGCACTTCGCGTTTTCGCCGACAGCGTCACACTTCCGCCCCGTAGCAGTGTTTTGATTGAAGTCGCCTGTGCTGAGTTGCACGACGCTGAAGCAGTCGCCGAGGCTAATCATTCGCTCCTCCTGACTCAAGGCATCTGCGCCGCTCGAAGCTTACTAACAATTCGCGCTGGCCGGTCTGCGATCCTTGTTACAAATTTTTCTCCAGAGCACCGGCACCTTTTCTCTGGAACTGCGATCGCTACCGCTGAAGCGGTTGTGGATGTTCCGGTCTGCTTTGCGTTCGCGGCAGCGGCCCCTGACGACCAATCATCGCGCGCCACTGACGACCAATCTGTTCCGAATGTCGACATCAACTGCAACCTCCCCGAAGGAAAGCGCCTGGCCTTAGAGCACTTGCTATTGGAGTATAAACAGTGTTTCGCTTCTTCGTCGAAAGTTCGTCAAACGCCCCTAACGCAACACCGGATCATTACGTATGACGACGCTCGCCCTATCCGCCAGCAGCCTTATCGTGTTTCCGCCAAAGAACGGGAAGTAATCCAAAAGCAAGTTCAGGAGATGATTGACGACGGTGTAGTTCAACCTTCCCAAAGCCCGTGGTCTTCGCCTGTTGTCCTTGTTAAAAAGAAGGATGGAACACTTCGATTCTGCGTGGACTACCGTTAATTAAACAATGTGAATAAAAAGGACGTCTACCCGTTGCCCCGCATTGATGACTCCCTGGACAGATTACGGCGTGCTAAGTACTTTTCATCCATTGACCTGAAGAGCGGTTATTGGCAAATTGAAGTGGACGAACGGGACCGCGAAAAAACTGCCTTCGTTACACCAGATGGCCTCTATGAATTCAAAGTGCTGCCTTTTGGCTTGTGCTCTGCGCCAGCGACGTTTCAACGGATGATGGACACTGTCCTCACCGGCCTCAAGTGGCAAAGTGGTCTTGTATACCTGGACGACGTTGTCGTTTTTTCAGAAACTTTTGACCAGCATCTCGTGCGCCTGCGAACTGTCCTCAGAGCCCTCCATTCCGCTGACCTTACGCTGAAGCCCCAGAAGTGCCACTTCGGTTACACAGAGCTCATGTTCCTCGGTCACGTTGTGAGCGCCGACGGAGTTCGACCCGACCCCGACAAGACAGCCGCCGTCGCCAATTTTCCTACTCCGACTGACAAGAAAGCTGTCCAGCGTTTTCTGGGTCTCTGTGCATATTACCGACGGTTTATTGCGGACTTCGCAAAGATTGCAGAGCCGTTGACGCGCCTCACCAGGAGCAACACCTCCTTCGTTTGGACAATAGACCAAGAGACGGCTTTCTCTTCGCTCCGCCAACGCCTTCAGACATCTCCCGTTCTTGCACACTTCGACGAAGAGGCCGACACCGAGATCCACACCGACGCCAGCAATATCGGTCTTGGAGCTGTCCTTGTCCAACACCAAGAGGGCATTGAGAGAGTTATAGCCTATGCTAGCCGTACTCTCTCCCGCGCCGAACGCAATTACTCTACGTCAGAGAAGGAATGCCTTGCTGTCGTATGGGCCACCATGAAATTTCGCCCTTACCTTTACGGCCGCGCATTCAAAGTCGTAACCGACCACCACTGCCTATGCTGGCTGGCTAATTTGCGAGACCCGTCTGGACGATTGGCCCGCTGGAGTTTACGGCTCCAAGAATTCGACATTACCATCGTATATAAGTCGGGCCGTAAACACGAAGACGCCGACACGCTGTCGCGTGCACCACTCGACTCTTCCGGTCCCGAAATCGACGACGACAGCGGTTTCCTCGGTATACTTAATGCATCGGACATAATAGCCCGGCAGCGGGCTGACACGGACC
Source organism: Amblyomma americanum (assembly GCA_030143305.2). NCBI lineage: Eukaryota > Metazoa > Arthropoda > Arachnida > Ixodida > Ixodidae > Amblyomma > Amblyomma americanum. Next base: position 172,778 of record JARKHS020027829.1, on the reverse strand, counting down.
TCCGACCGCTGATTGACAACCTTGAAGGTCACGCCATGCCTCTACCACGACACTTCGCTCGACGTCTCGGCTCTTTCTGTTTGCGCGAAGGTATCTTATACAAGAAGAACTCGAGAGGCCAAGAAAGAGCTTACCTTCTGGTACTTCCGGCCGATCTTCGCGCCGACATTTTATTGGCATGCCACGACGAGCCCACTTCAGGCCATCTGGGTTTTTCCCGGACGCTCGCCAGGATACGCAACATGTACTACTGGCCCGGACTCTCGGACGATGTCCAAAGGTACGTAAAAAGCTGCCGTGAATGCCAGCGCCGGAAGACGCCACCGCTTAAGCCGGCGGGTTTTCTCAAGCCCGTTACTACACCCCGCTCTCCGTTCGATCAAATAGGAATGGACCTTCTCGGTCCTTTTCCGTTGTCACTCTCAGGAAACAAGTGGATCATAGTCGCTACTGACTATTTGACTCGCTACGCCGAGACCAAGGCGATACCCTGTGCCACAGCTTCAGAGGTCGCCGACTTTTTCATGCAAAACATCGTCTTGCGGCACGGAGCCCCTTCGTGCGTTATTACCGACAGAGGCACAGCGTTTACAGCGCAGCTAATCGACCATATATTTACGTTGAGCTGCACTAGCCATCGCAAGACCACAGCTTATCATCCGCAGAGCAATGGGCTAACCGAACGCTTAAACAAGACCATTGCGGACATGCTGTCAATGTACGTCGACGTTCAGCACAAAACTTGGGATGAGGTGCTACCGTACGTCATATATATATATATATATATATATATATATATATATATATATATAGCAGACAAGGCATATGACATGAGGGGCTCGTTTGAAAAACATATTAAGGAAGCCAACAGTCAACGAAACCAATGTCCAATGTACATAGGAGAATGTTTCTAATCTATTTTTTTATTTTTTTATTTTGTTATAATTTCTAGGGGCAAATAATAGGTTTTTGAAGAAATCACTTATAAAGCAGCAGCAAAAACGACCATGCCGCCGGTGGGATCCGAACCCACGACCTCCGAATGTCGCCTCCGGTGCTTTTAAAAACTGAGCTACGGCGATGGCAGTCCAATCTGTTGCTCTCGCTGCTATTTATGTCTTACGTGTAAGCGAACCTTGAGAGTGCTCACAAGCGCCATCCTCGTCCATTGCGGTGGACGTAACACGTCCTGTAATACCGCGAATGTGACGTGGAACGCCGCCTAACGGCCAGGGCGGAAACTGTGCGAGAACCCTCTCATGCTACCTATGGCATCAAGACTGCCAGAACCGAGATCCCCGTTAACCTATTAGCAGACAAGGCATATGAAATGAGGGGCTCGTTTGAAAAACATAGGCAGAACGCCAAGGCGCCCGTGTGCTGTGCGATGTCAGTGCACGTTAAAGATCCCCAGGTGGTCGAAATTATTCCGGAGCCCTCCACTACGGACCTATTTGTTCCTCTCTTCTTTCACTCCCTCCTTTATCCCTTCCCTTACGGCGCGGTTCAGGTGTCCAACGATATATGAGACAGATACTGCGCCATTTCCTTTCCGCAAAAACCAATTATTATTATTATTATTAAGCCAACAGTCAACGAAACCAAGATATTCGGAGGTCGTGCGTTCGGATCCCATCCGCGCTATGGTCATTTTTTTGCTGCTTTATAAGTAATTTCTTTAAAAACCTATTAATTGCCACTATAAATTATAAAAAATAAAAAAATACAGATTAGAAACATTCCCCTTTGTACCTTGGATAAAAACCTATTAGTGTGTGTGTGTGTGTGTGTGTGTGTGTGTGTGTGTGTGTGTGTGTGTGTGTGTGTGTGTGTGTGTGTGTGTGTGTGTGTGTGTGTGTGTGTGTGTGTGTGTGTGTGTGTGTGTGTGTGTGTGTGTGTGTGTGTGTGTGTGTGTGTGTGTGTGTGTGTGTGTGTGTGTGTGTGTGTGTGTGTGTGTGTGTGTGTGCGTGTGTGTGTGTGTGTGTGTGTGTGTGTGTGTGCGTGCGCGCGCGCGCGCGCCAAAACTCATGGTACCTATACCACATGGCATCCTGGCATCCTCATGCTACTTGACAGGCAGCTCTTTAATTAATGATTGGTCATCTTGTGAATGTTTGGGCGAGGGTGCTCGGGACCACCTGGATCGCACAAGCTCCCCGTGTAGCAGCACCTGCGATCTCAAGGCAGGGGTGCAAAGCGTAACCGCTGCACCATTTCGCCAGTAGGGGCATGAGGACTGCCATAAATTAAATGCTATGTAGGGAAAGAACAATTCTGCATATATGAGCATTAACCCTTTAGGTAAGGTTGAGCCCGGGTCGCGATGCATGCGGTGACAGGCTTCACAAAGTTAGCGCGCAGGTGAGAATGTGGCGGAGGCGTCACGGCGGTGTCTACGAAGAGCCATGCAGAGGAAGAATTGCCAGCTTCGTGGCATCGGGTTACATCATGCCGCAGCGCGTGGTGACTGCGTTCACAAAATGAGCGGGAAGGCTAACGCCTTCTCATGCGTAGGAAGTCGTAAGTATGTCTGCTGACTCTTTTTTTTCTACTTTTACATTTCAGGTGGCTTTTTAGTCTAGAACTTTTCATCCCTGCTGTAGGTTGTTTAGACCAGTTTCACTGGGCTAAAGTGTCTTGAAGACGCCAACGTCAACATGCCGTTTCGTTATGTCTGCGTTTTCGTTATTTTCTTCCCTCGAGATAAAAATACGGGCAGCGGCCCGTGCAATTTGATGCGAAAATGAGATTTAGCACGTACGCGGTTGGACCATCGTCGTGTTGAGCGAATGATTAAGCGCATTATCAGGAGGCCGCTGCTGCGTCGTCAGGTTTGTGAAGATATTTTTGTCGTTTGCTGTAGTAAAGTGCGTGCATAAAGAAACTGCCTCTGGGACTCATAGGCCTCAGTAAAATGTGAAAAACCGTGCTTTTATTTCACGGAAAGTTCCATTTGGTTTTCGTGATCTGCCTGGTGGCTGGCCATTGGTGTGATAATGGGTGAGAACACTAAAAGGAATGCTGAGTTAGGGGCCGTGCACGTTGTGGTGGTTTCGTTGTTATCGCACAAACAAGGTCACTTCTTTATTATTGTCATTAGCTGATAAATCTGCAAAACCCTACGGCTTTCACGCGTTCTGTTTCCTTTATTTCCTCTAACTGTGCGCCCTTATAACATGATTATTGTGCATTACAGCGCTATGGAGATACGCTGCAAGCTGCCCCGTGTATTTCCAGTAGAGTACCGTGGTGCGTGGGCTTCAGGTTTTCATTAAATTATACCTCTAATGATGTCGCGACAGTAAACTCATACCAGACAAAAATATTTTTTCAGTGTATGAACGTATAAGTTTACAAAATTCACTAACAAGTAGAGGTAAATAGCAAGCATAAATTTACGCTTGATGCGTATTCTCGCAATGCGAACGAGGGGTACTTCCTGATAATGTGGAGTCTTTCTTTGCAGTTGTGCTAGGCCATTCCTGCACTTAAGTGGCCTGTAAAGGATGTACAGTGATGGAAATTTTAGTCACCGCACTATACCTAGTCAGCGTTATTTATTTACTATTGATATGACATTTTACGTGCGTTCTCGCTTTCGAGGGGCTGCGGTATGAGAGGCTCTCCTTGTTTAAATAGCGTTGTACTACGTAGAAAGCGACCGCTCTGGTGTTCACCTCCTGACGCTAGTCAAATGCTTTGGACATGAAAACATTTGTTATATTGGCCTGGAAAATATTGGACATGCGGGCCAGGCGGTTTGCGCTTTCGAATATTCGCACTTGTGTTCACGTGGTCCGGGTGAGCTTTGGAACGTGCCCAGTCACGGGGACGTTGGGCGGGATAGCGTGAATCTGACGTCATGTGGAGAGGGCCAAATAGCCGGAAGTTTTCTTCTACCAGCATGAGATTTTATTGCTTTTATTTGAATAGAAATTATGCTAACACATAGCTAAAAATAATAGATAAGTATGGGAACCCAATTTCTGAGCGTCTGTTGCGATGTGCACTGCTGTGGCAATTGTGGCGCATTGTATTTCTCCCCGTCAAACTGTATACAGTCATAAACATCAAAGGCGCGTATTGTTCCTGGTGGAAAACACCTTGATTGCACAACTTTTTCACTTCTGTTCAGGGGAGCGCCTAACAGCTGATGTCGCAATACCTGTAAAAAAACTGGTGTTTTCTCTCTTTCCATTTCCTGAATATTTTTTCACTTACTGAACATGCAAGCATACCATATTTTCTCAGCAAAACAACCACAGTTTTCATTTTCAACTAAAAATGTTACCGTATTTGATAATACCGTTCCATTGTGCGTGTCTGTTTGTTTATACGGTTGCTAGAGATGTGTCAGTGACCTTTCAGATATATTGAGTATGTTCGTATAGCAAGACGAAGCATGAATATAACGTAGCACCTCACAGGCTACATTTTTCCCCTTTATTTATTTATTTCCCGTTCATGCTGTCTGAGATACCAATGTTTTGTGTATACACCACCTGGATTGGGCTTGGTTTTACTGTGCTTTTCATGCGCTTTTGAACTCAATTAAAGCAACTCAAAGATCACAAATTTTGAAGCTAGAAGTGCGCTTTTTTTTTCTTTTATTAAAGTGTGCTGTGGCAATTGAGAAAGCTTCTGAGAGGTTCTATACCGTTCGTTTTCCTTTGTTCTCCTTTGCATTAATTTCTTATGTTTACAATAATCTATAGCCAGCTCCACTGTTGCAGTGACTAACCTCGTTGATTTTTGTATTTTGACTATTTAGTTTTGGGCTTTTCATATGTCAGAAGCGAGTTCCGAAGTCCTCTACATCACCACCTTTGTTGCAAGTATAACTTGAAGTAAGTTGTTTGAATCCCCGAATCTGTTCCTACCGTGAAATCGTCGCAGCCAAATTTACGTACGGTTTAAAAATATGCCTAGGCTCTCTGAAACGACGCGACCAAAAGCATGTCGCTGGCAGTAGTATGGAGCAAGTTCAACTTTTTTTATTCTGCCTCGTTGCATAATTAGGCGGGATTAACTAAACAACTTCGCAAGCCACGAAGTTAGGTTAAAGTTGTAGAACGCTCTGCAAAACGCACGATTCATCAGTTTGTAACTTTCTAGCTATTACGTATAAGTTTTTTCCCGCTCACGACAGATGGCCACGCAATAAAAATTAAATACCACGAGACATGCGCGCTTGCGACCCGTGATTACAGAGCTCTCTAACATTGTGCCTACAAACGAAGGGATAATGCAGCCGGGTGTGTTGCCGCTTAAAAGGTGACAGCGCAGCGATGCAGGCGCCGGCGGGGCTTGCAGCGATTAAAACGCTGCAACATTTTTGCCAATTTAGAGCTCGAGGTCTGCGACGCCACCGCATAAACACCACTAAAGCTAGACATTATCTCCTGCTTTATGCGTGAGCCTGAACGCGGCATTACTTACGGTCCTCGCAGCTTTGCAAAACGTTAGTCCCAGCGATGTCACAAGCCTTATTGCAAGAAGGCCTCATTAAAAAAAACTTCTTTCCAAAACACACGCAGTCGACCAATTATATCGGCATAAACGGTCGCTCTCCTTGACACCGCGTGACGGATGTGCTATTAGTATCGAAGTTTTACTTCCATCGCTATAGTGCTTGCTTCCGCAGTGTTATTAAAGTGAACATAACAATTATATTTCGCAAACTGTCGAAGCGCAACGCGGCGCGATCGAATTATGTTTAAAAAAAGTAATCCGCGTTTTTATGGCAACTGGACTGATAAATTTTTTATCAGTATGACTCGAACTTTCATTATATTTAGGCTTCCACATGCACACGCGAAATCAGCCGAGGAATATAATAGACTACCATAGGAAGATTTCTACAGCAAACCTGTAGAAAGGCGATCTGCGTTAATGCCATCTTGATACACACAAATTATATAATGGATTAATAATTATGAGCGTGTCATAAGCGTCATGGGTTGAGGTGCATGCTAACGCGTAAAAGGTGCAGACACTTCCCCGTTTTACAGATTCTCCTCAGAGTTCTGCCCCAATGCTCATATAGGCAACCAACAACGGCCGCCCACAACGTGTCGATATTTGATGTAGCGGTTTGGGTACCCGGTTCGTGCTGTTTGGTCCCAGAATTTAATCTCACTTTTGTACTCCTTTGTTGTGTTATGTCAATTGTGTGTAATTACAAATACACGTTTCCAGGTGCATGTAAACGGCGGTACTTAGCTGCAGAAGGTGGTAGGAGTACAAAAACTTGGGGCAAAAACTTTGGGCCTCCTTAGCCACATTCTTAAAGAGATGTAGCATTTAGGTTGCCTGGTGTGGTGTTTGCAATGTGTGTCTAATCTTCTCGCGATTTTCCCGCGAAAACTCCTGTTGAACCCGATGCCACTGCCCTTGTATGGTATGGATGAGTCATCACCTTGTAGTATGTTCTAGTACCTCGCATTGGATGATCATGTATCATACGAGTTTATACTAATCAGACCGAAAATATCTCATAATCGGTTTTCCGGGATGGGCCTACTTCCTAAATTTTGGGGCTCCTTAGGACTTTTTACGGTGCGCCAACAGGAAATTTTGCGCAATCCCAGCCTTTTCAAATTTAGCGCTGCCCTATTACTTGTCCACTGGTGGTCATGCCATGTTTATTTATTTATTTATTTATTAGTACCTCAAAGGCCCACTAGGGCATTACATGAGGGGTGGGCTAACATGTGATTTAATTAGATCATTGATGACTGATTTGAAGGATTCCAGGCCAGGACGGATAAAAGCTTCAGCGGGCAGGTTGTTCCTGTCTCTAGCAGTCTAGGCGAAGAACGATTTCAGATACGCAGAAGTGGATGCTTGAGGTGAATGAACAGCTTTCTCAAGACTGATGAGAAGTGATAGGCGGTGTGCAGGAGTGATTACGGAGTGACTCAAAAGGGGAATGATAAAAGGTGTGAAAAAGGCACTCTGGTTATTGTCCAACGGGATTCAAGGCTGGGCATTTTAGCTTTTGTTTTCAATGCTGTTACGCTCTATGATATGAATAATCGGAATACACGAATCTTATCGGGCGGCTCTGGACGGACTCAAGGGTTTTGACGAGGTTATTTTTTTAGAGGTCCCAGACTGAGCATCAGTATTCATGTTTAGGGCGGACAAGAGTTAACTAGGCGGACAGGTTTACGTAAGCATGTGCTAAACGCAAGTTACGTTTCATTTAACCAAGAACACGGTTAGCTTCGTTGGTTATGTTCATTATGTGGGTGGTCCAAGAGAAATCCTGTGTTAGGCTGATTCCTAAATATTTATATGACGATGTGTGGGATATAATGGAACCGCGAAGGGTGTAGTTAAGAGCAGGATACGATTGACGATGATGAAATGATATTATAGCTATTTTGTAGCGATAGCTACATTACAGTAGCATCTGGAGCCTTCAGCGTGGAGGCGCCACGCGGTGCGGAGCATCTGCTGCTACCGGCGGCGCGGCGCGCCGGCGAATCCGAGCTGCGACAGCTGCGCGCATGCGCCGTGTCCAGAGGGACGGAGATGACGAAGGAACGCCCAGCAAAACGGAGCAGTGAAAGACTGATTTTGCAATTCAACTGAGCAAGTTCCACTTGGCCAGCTGTAGCTATCGCGTCACTCCCGGTTTAACCAGGGCTAAACAACCACCAATTTTTATTAACATTTGAAGACATTAGCCAGTTTGCGCACCACTCTTAAACATGTTTTATGTCGCATTGCAGATGGTAAGTGCCTCTGTTATTAGTGATGCTCCGGTAGATGACGCAGTCGTCGGCGAACAAATGAATGGTGGAAGATATATCACTTGAGAGGTCATTAACGTATATAAAGAATAATAGATGCCCTAAACCCGCGCCTTCCGGCACGCCTCAGGTGACAGTGGAGATGGAAGATGCATGATTGTTAGCCCATACAAACTGTTGGTGGTTAGTCAAAAAAGTTTGGAGCCAATCATATACTCGTGGGTTCAGGTTTAGGCGCGAAAGTTTAAATAAGAGGCGTTGATCGGAAATTTGGTCGAAAGCTTTTTGAAAGTCTAAGAAAAGGGCGTCCACTGGCGTGTTAGTGTCCATACTAGAACAGATGCCGTGAGTAAAGAGAGCCAGTTGGGTAGAGCAGGATATGTTTTGTAAGAATCCGTGTTGACAAGGGTGAAACGAATTGACGGCCTGCAAGAAGGTCATGATGTGTGACCAAATTACGTGCTCCATTAATTTAGAGGAAACGTCAGTGAGGGAGATGGGACGGTAGTTCTTACAAGACAATGGTGGGCCATTTTTGCGTACTTGGATGATTTTCTCCAATTTCCAGTCGTGAGGTACAATACCGAACTCGAGTGATTGCTGGAAGATATGACAAAGAAGAACGGCTACAACGTTTTTAGTGTTCTTGACAACTTTAGCGTTAATTTCATCAATACCAGCTGATGAAGTTAGTTTCATGGAATCGAATAACGCGATTATTCTCTTAGGGTAAAAACGTGTGTCTTGCACAGGAGGATACTCAACATAAGTGTAGTCAGGCCTGTCGCCTAAAGGTTCTTGGTTGAAATCGCATGAAAATGTATAATTTAATGCTTCGGCTGCGTCAGTCTTTGGAATAGGTGAACCGTGTTCATCGCACAATGACATTGGAGGAGTTGCTGTTGGGTTTATGGCCTTACAAAATTGCCTGGGACTGTTGTGAAGCATATCAGGTTGTGGATGAGAAGAACGTTTTTTTTTGCTTGTGTTGCGTGAGAAAGGAAGTTCTTTTCGGCAGCATGATACTTTTCCCAAGTGTGCACGTCGCCAGAATTCTTTGCCGATTTGAAGAGCCTTTCTATTTGACGTCCTCACCCTGTCAATTGCATTCACAGAGCACGGTGAGTCCCCATAGCTCTTCTTTCGCAGTTGTCCAGTCATCAGCCCAGGCAGGTGGCTCTTTCAAACAGCGCACCTGGGGGGCTTGAGAGACCCATGTTGTTCTTCCCGAGCTCCTGTTAGGCTCATGCGCAGCGCCACGGTGTGCAAGTGGCAACTGCTTTCAGTGTGGCGACGATGAGCAGTTTACTCACAATCCGATGGGCAGCTTACCACATTCCACAGTGAGCAGGTTTTGATGACCTCACTATGACACGTGACGTTTAAAATCGGCGGTGCTCTCTGATTTCTCTATTGGAGTCTTGTGACCGTGATGACGTCGACAGTATCGCGTGACCCCAAATGATTAATCGCGCGATTTCATAATGAAGCACCCGTAAACTGCATGACAGCTTAAATGTTATCGGATTAAGAAAAATTTTCCAGCTGATAATTCGCTGGATGGTTGCTTAAACGTTGTGCCCTTTGGCGAGCAGACGTCTTATTAAGGAGGAAAACTTCGTCTTTTCGTACGGCATAAAAATGTTCTCCATGTTTACGAGGCCGCTTACACTTTCGGCTGCAAAGAACTGTGTCATGTAAAAAAAGTCCGCTTACGCTATGGCCGCACTCACGTACAGAGTAGAAGCGTCGAAAATTTCTCAGTGTCTCCGGCGTTAACAGCGCGACTTGACGAATAGTATAAACGTCTCCTGCATACGTCCATGGGTTGACTGCTGTTCAACCTAACTTTGCAGTATCGTGCATGGCACTAGTGGTTCTTTAAAAAAATTCGGCAAAAACACTTAAGTTTGCTTACGTGTGAGCTGGCGTAAGTCCGTCCGACCACTTCGTGAACGCAGTCGTTGCGCGCTGCGGCATGATGTAACCCTATGCCATGCAGCTGGCAATTCTTCCTCTGCATAGCTCTACGCAGCGGCCGTCGCGTCGCTGCTGCACCCCTTCTGAACTGGACGCTAAACAAGTGAAGGCAGTTGGCGCTGTACCGCCGCCCGCGCTTCACTTTAACGGTATGACGCGGGAGTTAATAGGTTAATGACCATAAATGCAGAATTGCTCTTTCCCTACTTCGCGTTTATAGATTCCTGGGAGACTTCATACGTCTTCTGGTGCAGTTGCAGCGGTTAAGGGGTGCTTCAATTCACGGGGATTGGATGACAAGTTCATCCACCGGTGGAAGTTTTGTGATCCAGGATGTCCCTACCAACTTCGCGCGACCAATATTTAATTTAACCGTCACCTGCCAAATTGCACGAGAGAGAGAGAGAGAAACCATGCAATGAAAAAAGTGAGAATTTAGCCGGCGTTTATAAATCGCTGGTGTGCTACTCCGCGTAGCATGACAGATAAAACACAGAAGGAGAGCGGTGAGGAAATGGTAAAATAAAAGAAATAAAAAGGGGAAAAGGCATTTTTTATGGGTGCCATCTAATGTTAACGCACAAATATACAGGGTGTCCACGATAACTTAAGCCAGACTTTAAAAATTTTCCGCGGCACTCTAAAATAACGCAACCAAATGCATGATGCTGGCTATTGTATGGACCAAGTCACACTATTTTGTATAGTGCTTAATTGCATAGTTAGTCGAGACTAATTAACCAACTTAACAATCAAGATAGGCAAAAAATTCCAATGAAAAAGTTGTAGAACGGTCCGCGAAACGTCCAACTGAACAGTGCTTAACTTTCCATCCATATTGTATCGGCTTCTTTTCGCTCACTGCAGATGCCCGCGAAATACATAAAATTACCACGTGACATATCCGCTTGCACGCCGCAATTACAGTGCCCTCAAACGTTCCGTGTAGGAATGAACAGAACATTTAACCCCGTGTGCTGCCTCCTGAAAGGTGCCAGGGCAGCGACGCAGCAGCTGGCTGTGCGATATAGGCAAGCGGTATGCTTCTCTCGTGAAGCTTGATAGCGACAGACACAGTCCTTATCGCTTGCACTCGCGTAAATCGCGCAGCCAGCGCCTGCGTCGCAGCACTGTCACCTCATTAAGCAGCTGCACACCGGGCTGAATGATCTGTGAATTCCTACGTGGAACATATGAGAGCATTGCAATCGCTGCGCGCCACCGGCCATTTCACGTGGCATTTTTTGTATTTCGAGGACATCTGCCGAGAGCGAAAAAAAAGCCGGCGCCTAATAGAGGGAAGGTAAGAAAGTGTTCAATCGGACGTTTCGCGGCCCGTTCTACAACTTTCTCATTGGACTGTTTCGCCCATCTTCGTTGCTTGTGAAGTTTATTAATTAGTCTCGACTAATTATGTAATTAGGCACAACACAAAAAATAGTGTGAGTTGCTCCGTGCAATAGCCAGCAACGTTCATTTGGTCACGTCGCCTTAGAGTGCCGCGGCAAATTTTAAAAAAATGGCTAAAATTAGCGGGGACACCCGGCATACGAAGACTAGTTTTCGCTAAATGGGGAAATTAAGGCTTACGCCTTGAAACACTTGACGGCCGCTTCTTATAGGCAATCACTGTCGTCAACACCAGCACTCAGTCGCCCGCTGCGGGACAAATACCTCCCCCACAACTCTCGAATTAACACTGTCTCCAAGGAATACCTTGTGATTATTGCCGACGTGGGTGAGCACCCACGGAATGTGTGAAAAGGTTCTTTTGGAATTCTCTGCTGCAAAGCGTGGTTTACTAAACTCAGCCTTAAAATCAAGCGCAACCAGGGCACCGTTTATCATGTCATCAATCCATGCTTCTCTGACGAGGCAACCGCAGGCGACAGCAAAGGAAAACAGCGATTCACACATAAAGCAATGTCGAAAGTAAACGTTTGTCTATGCGTTCTCAGTTTCGTGAAAACAGCAATAGGAGTTCACTGCGGCACTCAATTGCTGCACACAGGTGTTTGCACTTTTTAGAAAGGCGGCTACTGCTTGTGCACTGACCTTCGTCACGCTAGGCTATTCAAAGAGACATTTTATTTTGATGGAGACAGGGTACGGCTTCCGCTGATATCCGCTTGTTTCTACGCTCAGGGCGAATATTTTGATATGGTCATCGGTATGGTTTTTTCAGTCCTGTTAGGATTAGGTTGTTAGCCGCTATAATCTGCTCACCTTCGACAAAGCACTGCGATTTCTCATCCCAACCTAGAATTGACCAGCACAGCATCAAGTGATAATGCTGCCGTGGACCCTGATATACGTGCCGTGGTTGTGTGGTTTTGTGTTTCCAGACAAATAACCTTTTCCTGGAGTTGCAAATAGAAATAGGATAGAAATGAATATTTCCTCGTACTGAATTCGGAAACTCAACACGGTTCTAAAGGCGCAGCTTTCCAGCTTGAGCACTATGACACAAACACGCTGTATCAAATAAGAAGCCTGATTACTCACCAATCCGGTGCAGGTGGGTTGCGTTAGACTCGATCTGGAACAAAAATGCAACATGCCCGAAAAACGCATTAGCATTGATAAGTGGTATAATCGGAAGCCATTTTCATATTCTTCTTAAGATTCACAAAGAGAAGATGTTTATATTTATGAATTTTTACAGCGACAGCTGTGTCCGCGCCATACCCGGAACCAACGCGTACGACCGCTCACGTAGATCACGGGGCAATGCCTCCGTGTGCCTCGCGCTTCCTTCGTCGCCTTTGGGTGAGGCCCGCGCTCTCGACTGATCCCCTTAGCGCTTTTGATCACAATACCAAAGCTTGCATGCTCTCTGAGCCCCGAGCTTCGTGCAGCCTTTGTCGACAACGAGCGAAACGCGACAGACATAGTGGGTCGCCAAACGGTTCGTATTATGTCTCGAATGCTTGACGTAGCAGGGGGGGGGGGGGGGGGGGGGGTGAGAGAGCGCGCACTGAGCATGCCGTAGGGACTGCGAAGCTCATTTGCTTCATATTGCTTCAGGTGCTCAAGGCACGAGCTACCTCGCCCTGCCAAAGGCACAAAGGGTGCGCGTCTGCGCAAGCGTTACAAGTAGATATTAACATAATAGCATAAGCCCGGCAAATCCTATAGCAGGTGGTGGGTATCACCGTGCTCAGACACACGCACACACATACTGTGAAACCGGACCATAAACACCACATTCGTGGTCTACGTGGGAGGGCTACTTGCACACACGGTCATGCACGTCCCAGCAACAAGCACAGCCTTTGGGAGTGCTCGCACATCCGAGGCACCAAAAAAAGCACCCTAAAGTCTATACCAAGACACGCACGCCCCGGGGAAGCTGGCCGGCTTCACCTCTATGGCCAGTCCTGGCACAGCACGTTCGTGACGTGCTCGGCGAGGAGTGGTAATCTCTTTTCGGACCTGGGAGGTCAGACTCGACCTTTGAAGCATAAAGTCGTTCTTTCTCTCTGCCGGCCGCCCATCGACTTCATGGCGCCTGAGAACAGCGGCTTCGGCCTCGCGCTTCCTCTTTGAAGGCTTCGGCGACGGTGACCCTGCTGCAGGCTCATCACGATTTTGGGCTCGGATAGCTGGTTTACGGACTGCATCCCAGGACCAAGCTTCTGCCCGGCGTTGTTCGTCCATTCTATTGAGCCGAGGCCATCTTAAAGGAAAGAACGGCGAGAGTGGCTGCCCATGTCAACGCACCTCACTTTCAATGCATAATGCCTTTGTGGCCCTTCTCAGAGAGTTCTTGCCTTCTCTGGTTTTCTCAGTGGACGCTGCTATGTGAACTCTTCGACCAGCTCACCCTTCCGCCATCGGATGTGCAGCTCTTTGACAAGCTGAAGTCTCCCTTTATTGAGCACATCGGCGGGCCGCCATTTCCTTGTGATGCGGAGGACCACACTGCAACACCTTATCCTGCAGTCTCCCTGGTTGATACCTATGCGTCACTATCGGCCTCGGCGCCTTTAGAACTCCGGCAGGTTACAACCGGCGTCTCTAACACTTCTACATTTACTCTCCTGCCACTCTTTCCTCAAGATTCCAACGAGTCTCTACCACCGGAACTCTCTGCCACAATCACCTCAACGCCACCCGCGTTACCCGCACATGCCGACGACGCGGAAGGCACCAGTGACGTGCAGCTGTTAGATATATCACTCCGACTTTGCAACCACTTCGAGTTGCTCCAATGCCAGCGCACCGGGCCTTTCAATGGCGCCGCCTGCCTTTTCAGAGGTTCGTTTTAAAATTTTATTCTTCGTTAGACAAAGCTTTTAGGTATAGTCCAAGTAGGACACTATAATATATTCAGCACCTATAGATATGTCTCTGTTCCTCGATTCCCCTAAAGCCTTCATGACTGCTCAGGTTTCGCTAAGCCAGGTGCTTCTTTGACACCTATGATGACTTGATAAAGTGGTTGGTTATATTCCGCGCATTTCTGTATTTCCTGATTCCTTGTCAGAATGATGTTTATTGCCAAGTATAATTTACCAAAAGTGGACCTGGTGCTTTGGTTAGTTCAAGTCTTGTATTACCAAATGTATTAGCAATTGCATTAGCAATTAGCATCGTAGATACCTCGAAGGAAAAAGCGAGCAGCAACCTGATCGCTGTGTAATTTTTCATGCACTTGACATCTCTTTTCGGTGGATGGATATAATGCTAGCGTTCTTTTAAGAATCCCGTAGGCTATAGTTTTTGATGCATTCCTGTAAAATTCGGGAAGTTTTCCTAGTGCAGTGTTCCCACCGTGTATTAATAGATCTCAACTTACTTGTTCCTTGGTCAACTTACTTGATCAACTTACTTGATTTGTATTGAAATCGCCTTCTCTTGTCTTAGTGAGTATATACCTGATTTTTGCCTTCGCCGAGTTTTCTCCTGATCGCACTTAGACCATCTCCACTCCTTCGGGCGTATTCGTTTCTCCCTGTACTTTATCTTTATGTCGTTCACCTTAGAGTTATTCATTAGCATTGAGAGTTCTGCCAGCTCTTTCCTATCAATATATTTAGGGCTTTCTTCCATAGGCCTTTCTTAATCAGGTTTTTCTTTTGAGAGAGAGAACTTGCCAGACTCCTGTGTAGCTACCCCACCCTCTACTTCCTTAGCGCACTACCAACTGTTCTATGTTAGACTATCATCAATCACCTGAGAGAGAGAGAGAGAGAAGAGAGAGGAAAAACAGAAAATTTAGCCGGCGTTAAAATCCTCTGTTTGCTACTCTGCATTGGGAAGGGATTCAGGAATAGAAAGATGGAATGAGAGCGCTGTACTAAATGGGTTGACGAAGTTCACTGCGCAGAGAATGCATGCATAGTGAGAGCACTGATCGGAGCGATTAAAATTTTTCTAGAAGACCAATGCCATATAAATAATAAGAAAGAGTTCACACTACGCCTCTGCTGATCATGGTCGGCTAAGGGTCTAATACACAACTGTAATTAGAGGATCTTGAATGAATGGGTGATTCTATAAGATGTTCCTAGTGTGAACGCTTTTCGGCATACGTTGGACATTCTAACAAAATATGCTCCACTGTTTCTATTAAGCCGCAGTTGTTGGAATGCGGACTGCTCGCCTTAATTAAACGAACTGTAATGCGTTTCTAAGCGCAGCGCTTAGACGAATTCGATGATTAAGAGCTTGGGCGAGAGTCTTGATCTGAGGTGAGGGTCGATGGAGTGCATAATTTTGTGATGATATGTCGTCAAGCTTCACAGTCGGTGTTCTCTTCGTAAGCAGTTTTTTTTAGAGAGTTGGGACGCGTCAGACCTCGTGATGTAAGTCCGCTTGCAATTCCGGTTTTGACAATCTCTGCGGCTGACCAATCTGCTGAATACTGGCGTCAGTATCTTCCGTTAAAGCTGAATGTTTGTTCTCCAGCGAGATCTTGAATTCGTCTACTTTCCTTCTCATCGCTAACTCGTTTGTATGTGTCTTGTTTACAAGTTTCGGCTGTTCCGTCTTTCAGTCTAGGCTAATTTGAGGTCTCACGACTCTATGGTGCCTGCATCTCACCGTGCCGAGCATCCTACATCGTAAACGATGCCAAGATGCGCACACAGTATACATCTATTTGACTCTTATCCTCAGTAGTAGTGCTGCTTGAAATCCACTTGCAGTTTTCTGTTTGCGGAAAACGGTATTCATAACCCGTAATCGGGTTTGTTCAGCAGTCTCTGCGATTAACGCCTCTTTGTTATTCCCGGAACCTATTACATAGTAGTCTACTCTCTAGTCTTATGCCTGTTTCTTGTACCTTGGCATTGATGTCGCGTGTATGAATACTGCGCTGCCTTTTCTGCTTTTTTACGTTACTCCTTGCCGTTTTTACGTCTTCATAGAAGATTTCGACTGTCTCGTCATTATGATTTAACGCTGTTTCAGAAGTCGAGGCAACTTTCAAATAGCACTTAGTATTAAACCTCGCTATGATAACCGCCAGCATCATACCCATTGATCAGGAATCAGGATCATCTATGTCGCGCATATAAACAAACCATGATAGCATATTACATGCACACCTGTTAACAACCTATGTGTTTCATGTGCCCTGTATCCATGTAATCATCAGAAAATTCCGTACCCCTCCCCCCAAAAGCAAGGAAACTGCATCAATACCAAATCCGCCAGATCAGCGGTTTAAACAAGCAGTCCGTCGTGCAGCTATTGTAGTCTTCCTTAGTTTCACGCCAGGAATTTTTCTTTCACTGTAAAAAAATCATAGCCGAAGTCGCAAAGTTCGACTTCGCCGAGCGCATTCAGCGCATACGCAAGTAATGAAGATGCCGCATTAAGAAACTAGTCAGGGGGCGCTGCAAGCAGCCGTCTCGAACTGACGCACGTTCGCATCGCTCCAACTTTTCGAAGCTTTTTGGCCCAGACGTTTTTGGGCTAGGCTCCCAGAAATGGATGGGCCAGTGCCATCGTGTTCCTTGTCACCTGTGGACAACAGTTTCAACGCTTCCATGTCGAAGACTACTACAGGAAACCATCCGGATACCTCCGATACGCCCACCGCCGATGCCGCCAACATGGCTCCCGGGAAGCCGCAGCAAGCCGCCGAGGCAACATCGCTTCGTAGCGGCACAGATAACGCGGCGCAATCTGTCGCTGTGCTTGACGCCGACGCAAGCATGACGGACGACGAATCCAGCCAAGTGGTTGCGGCGATACCTGTCTCCAATCCCTTCTCTGTTCTTTCCACGGAAAACATGCCTGGAAATAACCATTCTCAGGTAGGATCTTGCACTTTTCCATTTTCGAAATTTGCCAAGCAGCCTAGGATGAGGTTAGGGACTTCTCAGATAACTCAAGAAAACGCTCGCTTGGTGAACAAACGACACGGTGTAAAATTTGGCCGCTCGCAGACAGCAATAAATGGTTGCTACGCGGATACGCATTTTCAATCGCGGGGCCCTTCCTCGGCCCCCATGGTCACCACATTCGGCAGAACCGATCACTCGGCTGATAATGACCACTCTGAAGAGGATGACTGGCAGCCTGTTAGGCGAAAGAACAAAGCTACAGCTGCCGATCCAACCTGTGTTAAACATACTGTGATAATGAAGCTAACTTCACCTGGACAACTAGGCTCACTCCCCGCACGCTGGCTGCACAGAGCCATTGCCGATGAGCTTCAAAAAATCCATTTTCACTCAGGCTTTCTAGTACGGCCTCTTAAAAGAAGCAATCAGTTTGCGGTCGACGTATCGCATACGCATGCCAGGGACCATCTTCTCGGACTGCAGTCTGTCTTAATTTCTGGAAAGCCTATATCTATACAAGCCTATGAAAACATTCGCTCCGGCCAGATCCGCGGGGTCATATATCGGGCCAACGGGCTAACAAGCGAACAGCTCATGGCCAACCTCACGTGCTACTCGTGCAAGGTAATCAGTGCCAGACCAATGGGCAAGAACGGAGAAGCTCTCATAACATTTGAGGGCTCCAGCCTTCTCCGCAAAATCCATCTATACAGCATACTCCTGCCGGTCATACCTTATCACCTGAAATCTGTCATATGTGATACCTGTCATAAAATCGGACATAGGACAAATTCGTGTCCACTAGTCGACCAACGTCGATGCTCGTTCTGCGGTCGCCCCGCACATGGCAACCTCGAGGTATGCCCGACAGAACCACCATGCCGTAATTGCGGAGGTCAACACGTAGCTACAGACCCGAAGTGCCCTGTTCGGCGACAGGCTACCAAAACGCTGAGGAACGGCATTGTCCGCCGAATCCGAGTATCGCGACGAAAGGAGCGCAAGCAACAAGCCGAGCTTCTACATGGCAACGAAACGTTTTCGACGGCTGCGCACAAGAGCCCTGCCAGCGCACAGCGATCACCCTCGGAGCAAATTGTGCTTGTTAAGGAGGACTTCCCTCCAATGCAAAGTCAGCCGTCACCAAAGGAACGAGGCAGTGAGCATAAAACTAGAGGGAAAAATGCGCACGGCCGCTCTACACAAACTGAGAGCACTAGTCTAAGGAATGCCACACCTCCATTCCTAAAGAGATCACTTGAGCATTCCGCGACGCCGCCAAAGCAAGCACACATACACCGTGCTTATGCTGAAACTCTCCGTGCTACACAGCGCGGTGCAGAAACGCATCTGGCGCAAGATCGCTCACGCACGGTGCACTTAGATGAAGACCAACTCAAGCACATTATCGAAATGGTCACTGCTGAGGTGATCAAGCGCATGCTTCCACTCTTAGGACTGTCGCAGGCTTCTCCGAATCAAGAGCCCGGAATTGGGCACACATCATCTTCTCTTCCGCGCACCTTCCAGTTTCAAAATGGCGGGCACTAGCGCGAAACCTCATGCCATTTTTGCTTCGGACTCTCCTATATGGTTCTTACAATGGAACTGCCGGGGAATCCGTCGCAAACAAGCAGAACCTCAAAGGAGACTGTCCATCACGCCGACGCTTCCTCTAGCTATCCTGCTTCAGGAGCCTGGTACTAATAGGCCCAATCTAATAGGGTACAAACCTTACTGCACCCCTTGCATAGAGCACCGACGTCCTGGGCCAGGATCGCGATCCGCGAATCCAGTAGCCTATGGGCAGGCATGCGTACTTGTTCTCTCTCGCGCTGCCCACACCGAGCTTGATACGTCCGCGTGGTGCACGCAGACGCAAGAGGTAGCGGGAGTGCGCCTTACATTAGAAGGGGACCAACAAGCATTGGTTTTTTCGGTTTATGCCAGATCCTTCGGTACTACGACATATCGAGTAGATATATCTTTTATAGAACACTTCTTAAGGATATATCCTCAGGATCGCGTTATAGTTGGGGGTGATTTTAATGACATGCACACCAGCTGGGGATATCATCGCTCAGATGCTAGGGGAAGGCATATATGGCAGCACATTGTCAAAGACAAACTGAGCATCGTTAACGACCTTACGCTTCCCAGTCGCTGTGGCCAGCACAAAGGTCAACAAGACACTTCTCCAGACCTGACACTTGTTTCCCATGCTAATGAGATCATATGGTCACGGGCTGATGATGTCATGGGCAGTGATCACTATCCCGTGGTGGTGTCATGGGCCCCTCGAGGGCGAAAGTCACTAAAGCGGCAACAACGCCATCGAATAGAGGAGCACGTCTCATGGGACGATGTTCGCAGAATGCTCGGTGAGGTGAACGTTCCCACAGAATTAGACGAACTCATTACTCAGATCAACGGTGCCAAGAAGAAAACCACAACCAAGCTTTCAGTTAAATACGATGCCCCGAAGCCGGACTCCCACCTTTTGAGTCTGTGGAATCGTAGGCTTCGTGCTCTCAAGGCGTACCGCCGCTCTGGTCGGACATCCCACCGTAGGCGCGCCCTCACCCGCATTACTCAAGAGGTCGAGCAGTATACTATGCAGCTCGCTCTCCAAGATTGGCAGCTGCTATGCCACTCGCTCAATGGAACAGTTAACTTGTCGAAGGCCTGGCACATATTTCGAGCTGTCCTTGGACGCAAAAGGCCGATTCCCCCTTCCCAAGGCATGGCCCTGAAATTGAACGTCTCCCCGGCTGATCTAGCTATACAAGCAGGGAAGGTCTTTTTTCCCCAACCTGAAAAGGTGGATGCCTTGCCTGCGGACCCCGTCTCAGATACATCGAATGATTACGATGTTTCCTTCACATTAGACGAACTGGAGGCAGCCTTGTATGACTCAAACCATAAAAGTGCCCCGGGACCGGATGGTGTACGCTATTCAACACTTCTTAACCTTCCCAAATCACATAAACTTGCCCTGGTGAAAGTATTCAACGAATGCTGGACCAACGGTGCTCTTCCCCCCTGCCTGGAAGGAGTCAGTTGTCATACCAATAACAAAACCCGGTAAGCCAAGTCGGACATTACAAGACCTCAGGCCGATATCGCTGACGTCCAACCTTTGTAAAGTCATGGAACGTATAGCTCTGAGAAGACTGGAATGGTACTTAGACAAGTTCAGCGTCCTGTCTCCTATGCAAGTAGGTTTTCGACGAGGACTCTGCGCGCAAGATATTCTCAGAAGACTTCATAACGACGTTCTCGCATACCCTATCAGCGCACAGCTCCGGGTGGTTGTTGGGGTTGACGTCAAAAAGGCTTTTGATTCCGTGCCCCACTCTACGATACTTCAACGGCTCCAGGAAGTGGGGATACGCGGGAACCTCTACCGCTTCGTGAAAGCGTTTCTTGCGGACAGAACTTTCTCGGTAATGGTTGGGGATACTCAGGGTGCACGGCAACCTAACCGAACCGGCGTACCCCAAGGCGCCGTCATATCTCCGGCTCTTTTTAATATCGCGATGTCAGGTCTTCCGCCAATTCTAACGTCGATACGCGGTCTTAACTTTGCCGTGTATGCGGACGATATAACGCTCTGGACCAATTCTGGGTCCCCTGCGGAGCAGGAATTACCCTTGCAGACAGGCTTTAATGCCGTCCACGACTACATCAAGAAATGTGGCATGAAAACCTCTCCGGGAAAAACCGAGTACGTGGCTGTCATAAACGGTCCGTGGCTGCGAGCCGAGGCCGAACGAAATCTTATCTCTCTTCATTTAGGGGACTCGGTTATTTGCCGGAAACAAACAATCCGTATACTCGGAATGCTTATTGACGAGGATGGAGGAGCCAAAAGCTGGATTCATAACACGGTGCTTAGTTGCCATCAGGCATTACATCTTATGCGCCGCGTCTCTGCTCGTGGGTGGGGAATCAAAGAGGTGGGACTCCGTCAGATAGCCCTGGCACTCATAACATCAAAAATACTGTATGCATATTCCTACATGCGGCTTAACGCGACCCAACGCCTTCAGCTTGAGCGAATCAATCGGAAGGCGATGCGCCTTGTTACTGGCCTACCACAGTTCTGCCCAGTAGAGGACCTACACGCATGCAGCAAAATCAATGCCCTACAGGATGTGGCAGAGCAGCACTTGCAAGCCCAGTGTGTCCGTCTCTCCACAACGGCGGCTGGCCGTCAGATCCTGCGGGCATTAGGCTACAACACTGACAAATTAGAGCTGCTGTCGTCTCCTGCCCCACAATGGGAACTAATCGATTTAGTAGAGGGTATGCCACTACGAAAGAACATGAGTTCAGCTAATCCCCAAATGCGCAAAGCTGCCGCTAAACGTCACGAGAAGATGTCATACAAGCTAGCCCAGGAAGGGGCTATCCAACTATATACAGACGCCGCTCAGTTTCAACTTGGCGCCGCAATAGCTTGTCACGACTCTGAGTCAGATATCACAATAGTTGAACGGCTCTCCGAAGAACACACTGTCACTAATCTCGAACTCATTGCCATACGCCTTGCCATTACTCGAATAGCAGATCGACAGGATCCGGCTCCATGCACCTACCATGTTTACACTGATTCGCAAGCAGCGTACACCGCATGCCGCGCGGGGGGAGCAGACTATGCCGTTCTCAGCGATAATCGAACGGAAGCCCGACGCCTGCGAGAGGAGGGCTACACTATTGTTATTAGATGGATTCCTGCACACGAAGGAATCACTGGAAACGAAAAGGCACACCAGGCAGCGCGCGCTGCAGCTCTTTCCGCACCTTTGCCTGGATGCACACTCGTTTCCGCTTCTTGGGCCCGTGATGACGTTGCACATCCGTCGTCACCTCCTATGGATAGGGCCGAGACATGGCATCGCGCACAATGCTATCGCCGCCGCATCCTCCAGCACGTGGCGAACCCTGAGCAATCATACCGCCGCCCACCTAGAACTTTCCGAAGGGTAGAGGCGGTACTCCTCCGCCGTGCCCAGACTGGCCAGCTTCTGTCGCCAGCAAAGCTCAACCTCATCAACCCGCACTCATACCCGACACCTCAATGCCCGGCATGCCCGGCCAGAGGCACGGCCGAACACCTTTTGTGGCGCTGCCCTGCTTTTGACGTGGTGCGGGAGCGAGCACTTCAGTCCCTGTGCGGGCACCGACCTGGCACCTTGCAGGAATGGGTCGATCCACCATTACACATCGGATCATTGGACGCACTCCGGCTCTGGCGGGCTTTTCTCCTATACTTCAAGGAAGAAGAAGGGCCTGGCCGTTTCTTCGCAGAGCCGACCACAGGACCACCCCACTTCAAAGAAGAAGTGGAGACCGGCCCTCCACCCCCTCCCCCACCTCCACCCCCATGAAGCCCCTCATTTCTGCCGCAAGGCTAGGCCTATTTTATGCAGAAATAAAGACGTATAAAAAAAAGAAACTAGTCACACTTTTCTGGCATAAAGTAACACTTCTGGCCACTCATGTTGCCAAGATTGAAAAATTGTGGTCTTAAATTACTGCTTTCAGACAGCGATTGCAGTTCTGGAGTAAAGTTTTGAGCCGTGCTTGATTTGTCTTTTTTAGACAGGAAATCATGCAATGTACTTGAATCCGCGTCTCATTGTTTTCGGCCTCTTGTTTTCTTTTGCTGCAAATAACTAAAGAAAACCAGTTTTTCATGCTTTGTGTTCAAATTACAGCGCGCAGTTTGCTTCGATAAATAGCCATCCTTTATGGCAGCAGCCTGCATGCCTATATCTTTTCGATGGTCAACGGAAGCGTTCAACCAAGAGTGGTTGAACCAAGAGTTGGCAACCACAGAACTAACTGGAAGTAATATCTGACACCAAGAGCAACCCATTTTTTTGATACCATCCGGGACATTGGGAACACTTGGCACATTCAAATTATTTCCAAAGAAATCATTTTTTCCCATAACCACCTCCGGATACGCCATAATTTCCCAAACTGGGCATTACTCTGAGGCATTAGAAATGTGTTCTGTCAAGACTCAAGACTACACTTTCTGCTTCAGCGAATGAAAGATGTTTCCTCGTGTTTTATAAAGCTCTGTGTCCTTAAATATTCGGAAAAACGGGTATTCGGCGTCTTCCAGATGTTTTCATTACTCAGCAATGGGTTCTCTTGTAGTGCAAGGGGTAACCACAAGCTTCAAGTGCCGAGCTGCAGAAATATGAAGTCCTCAAATCTAGTTTTCTGTCTACATTTCACGCATAATGCAAGCAATAAATCACGACTATCAAGTTTAAAGATAATTTTACCTTTCAAAATTCATATATTGTTGTTTGGTGTTCAAATTAAATTATCCACCTTTTGTTTTCGAATGCCTTCGGTCCAGACAAGCACCTTCTGCTCCTTAACGTTTCAAGGTACGTCTCAGGCGGATAAACGAGCGTCTACAGTTAGCATGTCAACCGGGCAGTGCCAAGGATCCAATAAAAAGAGGATGTACCACTTTAGCTATCCACCATAGCCGCCCCTTATCAGACATCACTGATCAACCTTCGTTTCGCTGTGCGAACGAAGTAATATGTTGTAACTTTTTGCAATTTTAGAGATACCGTAGAGTAGGGCCTTCTTGCACATTGTACTCACTCAATAAATCTGATGAGGCCCAGGACGAAGAGCGCGGCGCAAAAAGCAGTTTTCATATCGGCCGTAAGCAGCGTTACTGGGTGATCGAGGGATTCTCGGAAAGTATCACCTAGCAGCGCTGACTGTGCGGGTTTTATACCTAACAGAAGAAAATAAAGCGACAACAAAATAAATAAACTTAGAAACGCCATAGCAGCTGTATATTTCATGGAAAAACTGGATGACGCCACTTTCCGAATACATCTTTTCTGTCTTTCCCTCTCTAAGGAGCTAATACTCTAGAGCTAAAAAAATACCGAAGCTGAAAATATTCACGCGATGCCCTATAAAAAACGTAAAGGGAAAGAAAACCAATGATTGCACAATCATATTAACACCCATATATTATCTGCGCCTATGACAGTGGCAAACAGCCTAATTAAGGAAAACAGCAAAGTGCGACTGATTAGTTCTTAATCCCAATCGCGCCTGCTTTGTTGTCTTTCGACTGCACCCAAAATAAAAAGCTAACTCACAAAAATCATTTTTCAAAATCAAAATCAGCAAAACACATCAAAATGTAGTATTACGCAAGTAGGCGTACCTCAAAAAGGCGAGAGGAGCTGATGCCAAAGATAATCATAAACTGAACGAGTAAGGGACCGTGCGGTCGAAATGCTAACGGAGTGTAACCTCATCTCGCTTGCTTCTAGTGTAAGAAAGCTCCAGATTCAAGTCTGGACATGTTTTTTGTCGCGAAAACACACAAACCGAGTATCCCCTTTAGCACAATTTTGTCCGAGCGGCACACTTGGCAACACACAGTATCCGGTTTTCTACAAAAGAACCTCAGTGCCTTAGCAGTAGTCGACTCCTATGCAGTTCCTGACTCACAGGAGGTCGTCCAGTACCTCCAAGATAGCAACCCCGGAACCTGTTTTGGATTTAGCACTGATGTTGAAGATTTGTATTATGCCCTACCTCACTTCAAGCTCTTGACCACCGTGAAGGAATGCATCACACTAAAGAACGATGAAGTAGCATTTACTGGCCGCAGCGGTATCATGGTAGCAGCCTTTTTGGAACTGCTTTCCTTTTACCTGTGTTCAACTTTTGTGGAATGGCAGGGGACAATTGTCTTGCAAAAACAGGGCGTGTGTAATGGTTCTCGTGTAGCCCCGATACTCAGTAGTATTTTTCTAGCAAAATTAGACGTAGCGATCAGTGAAAATCTTGACTGTCTTGCTTTTAAGATCTGGAGATATGTAGATGACTTTCTGGTACTAATAAATTAGGGAGGGCACTCAAGGCGTGCGGTTGATGTGTCTAAAGTGTTTAAAGAGAATGCCATGGGCCTAAATTTCACATTGAAAATGCCGGAAAAAGATGAACTTCAATTTCTAGGTCCAAGATTGATGTTCAAGGAGGGCCACACTTGTTGGGTCAATAAACCACGCTCCAAAAAACCGATACTGAACATTTGTTCAGGGCATACGAAACTGGCAAAAAACGGCATAGCCCTCTCCTGGCTAAGGTCTGCTCTAGAAAAATCTTGTGTGCACTCCGTAGCAGGCGGTGTTTCCTTGCAGGTGCAACGACTGACCTCGGCAGGTTTGCCGCTCTCTGTTATAACACGTACATGCGAAAAACTAATTGACAAGTTTAGGAGTCTCCAAACTACGAACGAAGGTGAAAAAACGGGAGCAAAAAAGAAAGCGCTGTCCGTTCCTTATGCACATCCCATGGTGAAAATGTGAGGAATGATGCTCGTCGTTTTAGTGTTGACGTGGTCTGTTGAGCACCCCTGAAGCTTCAACGCCTGTGTCCGATGACTGGGACAGCTGTCCAAGAATGGAGGAAAAAAAATGCACCGCTTTACGTGTTCGGTGCGGCACAGATTAAGATTTGTGAATGTGTGCGTTCGGTGGTGTACCAGATTTCTTTCACTTGCCAAAAACGTGTATATCGGACAAACTGGGTGCTGCTTAAATATCCGCCTAAAAGAGCAGGATAATGCATCGTCAGATGTATCTAAACGCTGCGCTAAATGCAAAGATAAAAAGAACTGTAAGGCGATATTTGAGAAAACCGAGATACTGTACCGGCACCGAGATGAACGTACCAAAGAGATTATGGAAGCGTTTTTAATAAAGGTGAAAATTAGCACGTGCATCAGCCAGCCCTCTATCACATTATTTGATGCAGAGATGCGGTTCCTGAACAATAATTACCTGATTTGCCATGGGTCATAGAAAAGGGCACCCCGCGCTATCTTTTCAGTTTTTGAGTTTGTTCCTTGTCCTTATTGCCTCTTGTGATTGCTGACTTCGCCGTCTTTTCGGTCGCTTTTATATGTTGGTTGGTTTATGGTTTTATTAGTTTATGGGGGTTTAAGGTCTCAATGCGACTCAGGCTATGAGAGACGCCGTAGTGAAGGGCTCCAGGAATTTCGACCACCTGGGGTTCTTTAACGTGCACTGACATCGCACAGTACACAGGCCTCTAGAATATCGCCTCCATCGAAATTCGACCGCCGCAGCAGGGATCGAACCCGCGTCTTTCGGGCCAGCTTTTATATGTGTTTTCCCCCTGAATAAAATTTTAGTTGCGAGACAGCGCTTGTGTTGTGCAAATCTTCTTCGTATGTCGTCTCTGTTCGCTCTGTATTTTTCCTTTAAAATGAATATAATTATAAATTGCTCGTGGAAAGGAGCAAAATTCTCAATTTATATGAATGGGCTCCTCAAGATGCATTGCTGAAGTATAATGACGAGACGACAATTTGACTGAAAAAATCTTTATTTAGTGAATATTTGTAGAACATGTGGGTGGGCGCCTAGATCGGTAGTCTACTGGTTATTGCTGCGTAGCTGGCCCTCCCCCCCACAAGCCAGTGCTGCAGTAAGGAGCAGAATATCCTCCGACTGCTCCTCTGCGCGGTTTGGAATGGGGTCAACTATGGGATTAACTTGGCATGCCCACACCATGTAGTAGAGGTTAGCTATATAACTCTCCACAGTGTGAGCACTGTGGAGAGTACAGTGTAGGTAGGGTACCACTGGTGCAACTTAGCTGGCGACAACAATGCAAGGAACTATCGCGCTATTCTTCTGCACACAGAAACGGCAGCGCGTACTGAAGTACGCGACGTTGACGTTTTAGAAGCGGTCGAAAAATATCATACGAAATCTCCATTTTATTTTTGCTACATTCGGGCGGGTTTCTCTGCGTATGCTGAAATGATCGTTAATTATCTTCGTTGCATCGCTTCAAACTTCTCCGCTCTTTACAAAGACTAAACCGTATGGTGCCTTAAGTACAGATTTCTTCTTTTTTCTGAGATTCGTGCTTACTGCAAAAAACGCTTAACTGCAAGAAACAGAGAAACATAGGGGAAATTTTTGAAAAGGATCTTTGACCCCACCTTGTGTAGTCGACAACGCCTTGTGCCATGGTGCACTTTGGCAAAAGCTGCCCTTGCGCAATAAAAATTCATCATCATCATCAATTCTGGATGCAACACAGACTCTGACGTCACCTGCAAGCTGTGTACTCTTTTTTTAAAGCTTCTATTCACATGACAGCAGTGCGAATAGCTTTCCCATGACTGCTTCCTGAGAGCCCCAAAAGATATGACAGAAACGAGAATACCAAATGTCTTCCATTGCGCAGACAGGTATGAACATTTGAGTGTTCGGAGAAGAAATCTTTACGGCGTTCACTAGTTCTCTAATGAGTGCCTGTCTTTATCATGGGGCATTGTTAGTGCCACTCTATCAAGAAGAAATACTTGCAGCAAGGTCCACAAAACCGAACGAGCGTTACGGGCAGGTTGTAGCGATTTGGTCCTGACGTATCTTTTTTTATATCTTCTGCGGGGATCCGCCGCGTTGGGCGGGAGTCGAAACTTCATGGTTACAGGAAACGCTCCCCCTCGATTCCAGTAGTCAGGGAAGTCACCGCTACTATCTCGCAGTGGAGCGGCTATATTCCGGTCGCCTATCGCTGTATGACAGAATCAACTTACGGAGTGGTGTTTCAAGCCTTAACCAAATATTTAGTCAATATGATCGAAATTTTCTATTAAGGCGAAAGCTTTTCATGCCTCAGAAGAGTGCGCAAGAGCTTTCCGCAGGAAACGTTTGCGATAAGTGTCCGCTCAACCTGTCAATCAAATGAAAGGAAAGAAAAAGAAATTTCGACGAGGGTGGAATTCGAACCCATGAGGGCAGACCACAATAGATTAGCAGTCCATCCCCTAAACAACACGGCCACCTAGTCTTTTCTTCTTCATTGTGGCATGAAAAGAGTGCCGAAAAAAAATCTAAGCTGGCTTGCGCCACAAAACACGAGGCCATCATACCCCTGCACGACCAGCAGGCACTGCTTGTTTTGTGAGCAATGCGCTTTGTTGTGGGGAATATGTGCTGCCCTGGAAGAGCCGCCTAGCTGGCTCCACTATCTGTAAGCATGTGTGTGCCTCCCAGTCTGGATGTTTCGAGAGGTGCGCGGCCGTGCACTCGGCCAACTATTCCGACGAAACGAGGGTGTTTTAGAAGGCATATGTTGTAACTTGAGACCTGATATAGCGAACACATTGGATGTAGCCAAATGTATTATTGCGTAACTTGAAACCTGATATAACAAATACATGGTATATAGCGAAGGTGTAGTATGTCGTAACTTGACACCGAAAGTAATTCGAGAAGCGTGAGGCGACCATGTTGAGTTAGAGAGCTCAAAAGTATGACACAAACGCTTTCGCGTTGATGCACGTTAGGCGGCTTAGCTGAGTGCTCCCCTGAATTTTTCGGTGCGTTTCTGTGCAGCAGAGTGAAACCTCAGTCAATTTGAAGGAAACGAGACAATTTCCGTTTTTGAAACTTCTTAACGCCAAGGAAAATAATCTTTCGCTGAATTTTATCTCCCAAACGCCCGGAAATTAGGAAATTGCTGAGAATGAAACACCACCGACTTAAGCAAGTCCACGCTTAGGCACTTTGGAAAACTGCTCTTTTGTGTTCTTGTGGCCGCCTATGCAGCTTACATAGGGACTGCTGGTATGAAGTTTATTGTCAGGTAAAAATACAATGCATCAGAGTTTGTATTACGGAATAATGTCCCGAACCACAAAGCTGCAAAGGGACCTCTTGTCAGAAACTAGATGTTATTAGTAAGCGTTAGCTTTGCAAGGAAAAAAACGTGAAATACATCGAAAGAACAAACAAAAAACCACAATAACAATCACTAAACAACGATACAAAGCTAGAAAAACAGTTAAAACCAAGTAATAACCCTGTAATAAAATACACGCATGATGATGTTCTTTATTGCAGCAAAAAAAGTTATTTACGTACAAATGAAAGAACTTAGCAACCGTTTGAAGGAAATAAGAGACGGTGAGCATGTAACAGAAGGGCACTCTACTCCAGTGGTTAAATGCTGCAAATCCAACAGCCTGTTTACCGTATTTAGTCCGCACATTTAGCAATGGTAAGGTGTTGCGTAGAGAAAAACGCATAATATTGAGATTATAAAGTCTAGTTTTACCGATAATATAAAGCAGATTACTAGAAAGACGATCTGAAACGCAGTAATTCCGAAGGTGAATTTGGTTCGCAAATTAATCAGAACGATATGCAGTTCATTCAAATGCAGAATGACATGAGCAATATATGACTGTTCGTAATGGATCGGACTGCTAGATTTTGTATATGTTAAAAAGATGATAGATGAGTCTTATACTAAAGTAAAAAGGAAATCATGCAGAAATTGATATGACTGTGGATAAATGCATAAGAAAGCGTAACTTGCGTTCGGGTGCCGAAGTAGTTACGAGCTTTTAGAAGAATCCGTAAGCATTATCAATTCTTGTGCTTAATTCGTGTTTAATATGAGCAGTAAATATCTTAAATGTGTCAAGCTCTGCACCGAGGATTTTACGATGATTACTGAAATAAATTTTTCTAGAGTTGATGAAAACAGGATTTATGTGTCTCGATTCTTGTTTGACGAAGTGAAAACCATGCGCTTAGTCTTCGAAGGAATAATTATCACTTTATTATTTTGGCACCATACGTTTAAATTAGCAAAGCCTTAGTTCAGTTGCTAGCTTACTGCGTTGATGCTATTATGAGAGGTAAACACAGTCGTGTCATCTGCGTACAAGAGAGACTGTGATGACGACCTAGTATAGAGCCTTTGGGAACACTTGCATTAACAGTCTTTGATTCGGAATGAACTGCTGATATGGCCACTATTAGCCCTCGGTTCAGTAAAAAAAACTTTGAACTTTGAAAGAGAGAAAGAGGTATCGTAGTGAAGGTCTCCGGAAAAATTCCTCCACCTTGGTACCTTTAACGTGCATTGACATTGCACAGCACACGGGCGCCTTTTGCGTTTCGCCTCCATCGAAACGCGGCAGCCGCGGTCGCATGAAATGGCCAGAGAGCGTAAAAGACGTCAGAAAAAAAAGCACATGAAAAGTAAAAGACAGCTAACATGGGCGCGAGAAAAATGCGAAAAAAAAAACCTGCGGAGCGAAAGGCGGAATCAATGCGCTAAAACAGACAAAATCCATCCACAGCCAACAATCCCAGGTGAATTCCAAAAGATACCAGCCTCAAGTCTTCATCACCCTCTGATTCTTTGACAAGTGTAAATAGAGTTATTTCTTCATCATTGTGTGTTTCTTCTTGTGTTCGTTTTTTTTAGCTGCGGCTTGCATCACTTACATATGCAGCAACGACATGAGACAGAAGTCGTTATACCCCTGTCACACGGCATTTCTCTAAGGCCTTTCCAGCAAAGGCACCTTTTTTCACCAAAGGAGTGAAAGCTTTAAGGAGCAGCGACGCTGCTACACGGCGCAGCCCAAAGGTTAAACAGTCGTTGAGGTTTAGCTTCCGCTGCTGTGCTCGAGCCGAATGAAGTCAGTGTTTGAAAATTAAAGTGGGGAATTCTGTTCATTCGTTTAGCTCAGGCAGTTTTGTTATTATAATTGCTTCCTTGAAAAAACTGCAAAAGCTGCTCTCATCAGCAGCAGCAGTACGTTTTCTGTATTGCCTTGGCCACCAGGGGCACTCGACTCGATGTTGTGTCAACACTTTTCTGACTTAAAATATGGGCATAGGATATAAACACCAGTAAAAACACCAAACACAGACACTCCTTTCGTATTTTTAACAGACGTTTTCAAACATTGTTGGCTGCATCCTGTTTTTTTCATTACTTTTACTTTTTGACGTTGAACGGCACTGCGATCGCAGGTTTTCGAAGGCCGCGCCTTTGAGCTCCAAAGGTCTCGAACGGGCGCCTTATCCACCAAGGCCCTTAGCGGCAAAGGCGCAACATTTGTGTCGTGTAGCTGCACACCTTACACCTTTGGATATAGAGACCCGCTTCTCAAAGGCCTTTGTTGTGCCCGTGTGACAGGGGTATTACTCGACTCTCAATAGGTAAATCAGTTCAGAGAAAAAATTAGTAGCAGGTGAGCTGGAGGACCTCTGAATACTGCTAACAACAACATTTCTCCCGTTAGTTCCAAAACTTAGATCATAAAATTACACCCACAGAGACTCAACATCTCGTCCATTAAAACTCTTCTAGTCTGCGCTTGCACTTAGCACCAGATACAAATATGGTTGAAATATCGCGGTTAGATCTACTGTTGGACGGTACCCGGCCGCGGCGGTCGAATTTCGATGAAGGCGAAATTCTAGGGGGCCGTGTACTGTGCGATGTCAGTGCACGTTAAAGAATCCCAGGTGGTCGAAATTTCCGGAGCCTTTCACTAAGGCGCCTCTCATAGCCTGAGTCGATTTGGGACCCCCATAAACCAAACCAAACCATAAACCAAACCAAATGCATATGAGAGCAAAAAGATGAAGAAGGGATTAGACTTGAGCAGGTTCCTTATTCATTGTAACACGGGGAGCATAGCGCGGGAAGAACAAAAACGAAGCGGGACAAGCGCTAACTTTCAGCACAGCTGATTTATTGCAACAGTTGACGGAAAGGAGTTGAAAAAAAACACAACAAAAGTGCCGCATGCCGTCATGTCATAAAATCGAGCTCTTTCCTTGATAATGCCACAGACAGCCTGCTGACGCATTGATCTCCTGCCCGTGCTATCTCACTCGCTTCCTTGATTTCTCTAGTCAGTTGGTTTGGTGGCGATGCAAAATGACAGTCTTATCGAGCAAGGGATGGCAAGGTGGTTTTACGTCATTTTTTGCAATGGCTCCAGATGGCCGTCTGTGGTTGTACTGCCCAACTTCGTTTTTGTGCTCTTGGAGGCGGATATTCAAACACCTCCCTGTTTGCCCCAAATAGTACCTACCACATGAAGGTGGAATTTTATAAACCAACCTCTTCCTGCAAGCCACGTAGGCACCTCTGTGCTCAATTCTGCAATTGGACAAATACTTTTGGACAAATCGCTTGGAGACTCTAAGGAGGCCTCTCAGAAAGCCCACCCACCGCCCGAAGAGATCACGACGGGCTGCAGCGACGCTGCTCCCTATATTGGCCGCTGTGCCTCTCCGTTGAAAAAAATTGCTGGTGGCTTAGCTATGCTTAACTCTGGTCGAAAGCGAAAAGCTCTATCTCCCTGGCTACGCCTGTGGTCGAGCGACTGGTGTTCTCCACGGCAGACCTCGCATCGAACACACCTAGCTTCAGGTTGAACGCATCAAAGCATACTGGAGTTTTATACAGAACCCACTTTGATGTCTTGCGCATGCGATTACAGCAGACGCTTTCCCGCTCCGCTCGGTGAAGGTGTGTGACGTCACAGAGGGAGTAGGCAGCATTCCTTGGATACCTTTCCTCCTGTTCGCAATGCGGTGACGAAGCGCACGTCTGCCACTCTCTACGGCAGGCGTTGCATCGATCACATCTAGCGTCCCGCTAAACGCATCAAAGTGCACCGGCGTTTTATGCAGAACCCACTTGCTTGGCTTGCGCACGCGATACCGGCAGACGCTTTTCCGCTTGACCGAATGTCACGGTCAAATGCCAGAGGTCCAGGCCGAACTCTAGATAGTCTGTGTAAAAGCCGCTGGTGTCGTTGCTGCAGCTGGCGTCCTGTGTCGAACCTGACTACTACCAATTATGCTCATGGTTCTACCTCTACCTAAATTCGAGGTGAAACTCGTGGCCACGCTTACCTCTAGTTACATTCAAGGTGAAACTTTCGGCTCCACTGATGGCTCGAAAAGCTGGCGTAGTGAAGCTTTTCGCTTACAAATTGAAAATTGTTTGCTGGCGAAAGGAAATGGAGAAGTATGCGTCTCACATCTCGGCGGAAACCTGAACCGCACCATAAGGGAAGGGTAAAGGAGGGACTGAGAGAAGAAAGGAAGAAAGAGGTGATTGTGATTTTATAGGAAAGAAAAGGCGCAGTAACAGCCTCACATATCTGTGGACAGCTCAATCACGGCGTGAGGGAAGGGAGGAAGTTTGGAGTCAAACGTTTTGAGCAGTTTGACACCATTGAACGCATTTTTGTTTTATTTTTTTAATTGTTTCAATTAAGTAATCCAACTGAGCACCTCTAAATTTTATTATTTAAATTAATCAAACATTGCATTTTCATTCTGAGCATTTGGACATCTTTGGACCACTTTTTCATTTTTCGTTTTTAACTACTATAATCAACCAATTACAATGATTTTATTATCTCATCTTCGCCGTCACACCTCAATCGACATCGATCAGTAGAACAGCAAATTTTCACGCCACAATTTTTTTTACGCAGCCCCCTTTACTTCCGACACGCAGTGCGACTTACGCCGACGGCTCGGTTGAAGTAAAAAAACGAGGGCTCGGTTGAACTAAAAGACGCCTCTCGTGAACTCGACGTTCGCATTGAACAGAGAAGATTGACAGGTAAGAGCTCTCAGTTTTAAAGGCTGACCGAGGAAACGATTCCACGCGGTGGGATCAGGAGTGATGGTAGGTTAGGGGCATCGGCAGTCAAAAATAAAAGGACGCTTATTCTTTGCAGGGCTCAAAACACCACTTTTTCGATGGAGGCCAAGCGCAAAGGCGCCATTCTGTTGTGCAATGAGAGTGCACGTTAAAGGTCTCCAGGTGGTCGAAATCATTCCGACCACCACTACGGCATCTCTTTCTTTCTGCCTTCTCCACACCTTCCTTTATCCTTTGCCTTAAGCTGGGTTCAGACGAGCGGACCGGATCGTGGATGGTATGGGCGCGAATGCGCTGTCCCCGTGCCACGTAACTTGAACGTCACTGCTGTGAGCTACCTTTCGCCGGCGGCGTGGTCTTTTTCGGGCTCGGGCCGCCGACCGGATAGAAAAGAAGAGCGCCTTATTCAGCTTTTCAAAAATTAGCTGTGGTTCAACTCGGCTGAACCTAATAAGCCGAGCGAAAGCTCCCTTATAGCAAGCACACGCCTTACTCCTTTATTTAGCGAACGGCGCGTCACGCGATATCCGGCGGATGCGAGAGTGCCGTCGGCTCGGCATATGCAGCTTTGGCGAGGCGCAGCGACTCATGAGATTCGATTGTTGCGATGCGAGCGAGTACCGTCGGCTCAACGCGCGCAGCTGTGGCGTGGCGTGGAGAGTCATGTGGCAGGACGTCAGAGCAAAGCTTCCGCCCCTCCTATCACCGCTACTATTTAATGTAGCGATGATAGGACTCAGGAAACTGCTCGATGGAATAGAGAACATCAGCTACGCATTGAATGCAGATTACATAACAATATTGACAACCACAGGCTCCCTCGCAGCACAAAACAGCAGCTACAAAGAGCAGCTTCGAATATATTAAATTTGTCGCCAGTAAAGTTTTTCCATCCATCCATCCATCCATTCACCCACCCACCCACCCACCTACCCATCCATACATCCATCCATCCATCCATCCATCCATCCATCCATCCATCCATCCATCCATCCATCCATCCATCCATACATACATACATACATACATACATACATACATACATACATACATACATACATACATACATACATACATACATACATACATCCTTCCATCCATACCTCCATCCACCCATCTACACATCCACCCATCCATCCGTCCGTCCGTCCGTCCGTCCATCCATCCATCCATCCATCCATCCATCCATCCATCCATCCATCCATCCATCCATCCATCCATCCATCCATCCATCCATCCATCCGTCCATCCGTCCGTCCGTCCATCCATCCATCCGTACGTCCGTCCATCCGTCCATCCGTCCGTCCGTCCGTCCGTCCGTCCGTCCGTCCGTCCGTCCGTCCATCCATCCATCCATCCATCCATCCATCCATCCATCCATCCCTGAGTATGCTAGAGGAGCCGCGAAGCAGGACTCAGAAGCAGACCCATTGGGCTCTACAAATTTGTCAAAGACTGTGCATTTTGCAGTGGTATATTGGTGTGCGCTTATTTTTCTATGATGTTCCATTCATCAGGAGCAGCCGCGGAGGCTCTCTTGCTTGGTCTTTCGGCTGCTCATCTCATTGTCGCCTGCTTGAATCCCTGCCACGGCGGCTGCATATGACTAGCGGAGAAATCTAAAAGTGCCCATGTGCTCGGCGATGTAACTACACGTCGAAAACCACATTGGATGAAATTATGCCTAAAGCCTCACTACGGCGCTCTTCTTAGACCATAAGCAGCTCAAGGTTAATAAATCCAACATATTAAACCTCATATTTCTGTAAGATACAGTGGTTATATAGTCTTCTCTTGAGGGATATCGGTAGCTGCTGTTCATGATTTGAGAGAAGCTGTCAAATTCGCTCCAACCCGTTCTTATGACTCTAATCTAATCATTTCACACTCCGGATCCAAATCAGAGGTCACTACCTGCCCTAAGTAGACGTCTTCCATAACTACTTCCATGGAATCGCCACCGATCGTCAAATCCTGTCCCCTGCCAGTATGTTACTCTGCCCTCGGCAGAGTAAGCGAAGCTTCTGACAGTAAGCGAAGGACATGGGTTCTTCTTGCCTTGCACAGATTTAGAGTTCAAAGAATGCCGTAAGTAATTAACTACACACCTACAAAGCAAAATTCTTTGATTGCTTAATTTTTGCAAAGACGGCGTGTGTTACGAGAACGAAGTGCCTCTCATCGGTACATTGACTTCAAGATAGAGCTCGTGAGCACATTCACGAGCGTCTTTCACAGCATGTGAGCGGAGCTGTTGTTGCACTGCAGCATCCTGCACCCTCCAATGATATCCGATGTATTCTCTGCCTCAAGAAACTGCTCGAACGCAACTCTAAATCTAGCAACTTAGCCGTCCACGTTCGTGACTGTAATCCTTGTCTCTGGCGCCCTCCGATGTAAAAGTACCAAAAATGATGGCAAAGAGCAGGATCCACTCATTCGGGAGATAATTGAGCCACGTTTCATCAGCAAGCAACAAGACGTCTGCGTGCGTCAGTACACCATGAATTGGCTTCTTCGAAAAGGAGTTTTCGTTTCTTCAGAATTCAGTTTATTCTTTTGGCGCCTTGGTTCCTTACGCGGCTCCTTTTCACAACCTGGCCCTTTCGCCACTTCTCTCTTTAAACATTCTTGGGACGCCACTTCTATTGTTTTATTCAAGTTTGTATTCCTCTCTTAGCTTTAGCCATCATTTTTCGTTTAAGCCAGTGTTAGCCATCATCGCCTCTTTTTTAGGCTGTCTTAATTGTTGGCTAGCATCGCATCATTTTAGGCCATGTTCGTGGATTGCTTGCATCAGTTGCGGTTAGGTTGTCAGTTTTTCCCTCTCCCAACCAGCCTTTCACTTTCTACTCTTTTTTAAGTGCAGCATTCCGCTTTCTTTAACGGTATCACGCGAGCATCGGCCGTTCACTTGATCAGCGCCCTACGACGGAACGAATCGGCAAACTCCCCGAGAGTTTCCGCAAATGCACGACGCCCAGGCCGCGGCGGCCGCCGTCTGCCAGGCTGTTGTTGGAGAGGCGCGTAGCCCACGACCGTTTCCTTCACTTACCGCACTACCTGGCATTCCTGCCGCTAACATAGCGAAAAGTTTAGGAGAGATTGCTCACAGTAGCAGTGTTAGTATTCCTCAAATGAATCTCGCTATTTGCGTTTAATCTTTTTGTTTGTAGAGCCACTATAATGCGCACGCAAGAACTAAGAGCGACAGAAGGCGTCTGGAATTTGCAGTGAGGCTATCCAGTACGCACTTTCTTCGAGTTTTCCTTTTGTTGCAATTTTTTAGTAAGCAATGCTCCACGAAAAAAAAAACAAGCCGCTGGTACCAGCACCTTACTCAAAAATTATTTCGGGATTTATTGGCACAAGTCTAGGTGAAGGAACAAAATACACTAATAAAATTGAGTTTCGACTAAACCACCTGTGGTTTGCATGTTACGCTGCCAACCGAAATCATAATGAACCTCACTAAGGCATGTGTGGGGTGTATTAAGCTCTTCGTAAAATTCAAGAGTTGATGAATTTACCCTCGGACTGTACACCCTCTGCGACGCGACGCAGTACGGACTCATAAAGGGCAACAGCAAGATTCGAATTCATCTTGATTCTCTTCCACTTGACTTGAATGTTCTCCCATAATTCATCACAAGTTGTGTAATGCAAACTCATTTTTCCAAGGTTTATTTTCAAAATGCTCCACACATTCTTTATTATATTGATGCCGGCTGTGAGGGGCGGCCATTCCAGCGTCATCACGCTCAAACCTTCCAGGTGAGCTTTCACTTTAGAGTCTATAGATCCTGTGTGAACTGGGGAGAGATCATGTTGCAGGAGAAAAGAAACGTCCCGAAATGGTCCGTCCGACAAATGAGGCATAAGTCACTGGTCAATGATGTCAAGGTATTTCTCCGAGCAGAACCTGCCTTCTATCCTCTGGACTGGTTCCAGGCCATCTTTTGTAATGAGTCCCAAAACGATGCATTTTCGACCGCTGGACTTGACGTGGTGAACGTAGGCTAGGTCATACCTTTAAAATAAAGAAATTTACGAATGTGGTTACAAAATAAAAAAAGAAAGCACTAGATTGTCCAGCCCGCATTGCACCGGCACAGTGTTGTTGACACGAGAAGATGTTTTGGGAGGTAATTAGAACGTCTCTGTAATTTGCTGCCTGAGCTGGGAAGACGAACTGTAAAGGGCCACTGGCCACCCTGCGGCCGAAAATATTTTCTATCTCTCTCGAAGCGCGGTATCGTCCCCGGAAGGCGCGGCCGCAATTTTTTTGAAAAGACCCATTAATAGCATGGTTACAGCCGTTGGAATCAAGCCACTTCGTCAAGATCCTCTCGTTGCGTTCCCTCCCAGAAATTTTTCTTTCTCGCGCCTCGTCGAGTAGGCTCCGCAAGAGCAATTCGGCCTTCCTCCTCCGATGTTAGCGGCAAGCAGGGTTCTGGTGCAGTACGCCGCATGTCAACGTCACGCCCCGGCTTTAAAAATATTCTGTTCTTGCTTTTTGTCACCCGGAAAATTCCTTGGACAGAGGGGAAGGGGGCGGCGAGGTCTAACACCGTAGTTTGCTCATTGGGTCTCCTCGCGATGTTCGTCCGCGCTCTTTTATGCGTTGCATATTGCAATCACTCAGTTCAGCCCTTG
Organism: Amblyomma americanum; assembly: GCA_030143305.2. Classification (NCBI taxonomy): domain Eukaryota; kingdom Metazoa; phylum Arthropoda; class Arachnida; order Ixodida; family Ixodidae; genus Amblyomma; species Amblyomma americanum. The sequence continues at coordinate 134,533 of JARKHS020027829.1, read as the reverse complement.
GGCGCGGCCGGGCAGCCACCAAACCACGTGACGTGACGTCACTTCAGCCGGAGGAAAAGCTGGGCCCCAAGTCGCGCCGTCGCGCGCGGCCGCAGCCACCACCACCTGACTCCCGCTCCTCCCGCTAGGGGCGCTGCGCCGGCGCGTGACGTCACGGGGGAAAAGCTGGGACCCATCTCGCGCGGTCGCGCGCGGCCGCAGCCACCACCTGACTCCCGCTCCTCCCGCTAGGGACGCTGCGCCGGCGCGTGAGATCACGGAGGAAAAGCTGGGCCCCAACTGGCGCGGTCGCGCGCGGCCGCAGCCACCACCTGACTCCCGCTCCTCCCGCTAGGGGCGCTGCGCTATGATTGACGTCACGGCATATGTGTAAAAGAGCTGCGATCCTTCACCGGGACAGTCTTATACCACTGTCACACGGCCATTTCGAGGGCCCTCGAACCGATAGTCTATCGACTCAAAAGCGATCGAGCGCTGCTACACGGGCAGTTTCAATGGCGATCGAGTCGATAGCCTATCGAGTCAACGCAGCAGCACGGAACTCCATCGAGATATGCAACGCATTCTTGGCTTAACCGAGCTAAGCCTGGCAATTTTTTTTCTTTGTCTTTCCTCGTCTCAGCCTCTTTTAGCCGCGGGGGAAGGAGGCTGTTCATTGCCTGAAGTAGCCTTGGATCGCGGACGTAGTCATAGGAGTAAAGTGTCTTCCGCAAGCCACCACATTCATGACCATCGCGTCTGGAGCGCCGATGAGAAAGAGCCAGACACGACTAAAGGCAGAATCTTCTGGAAATCTGTGCCGGATAGTGGTTCGACTCCAGTCGCTGCGTGCAGGTGAAACAGCGAAACATCGTCGTTGCATTTTCCCCGCACACTGAACCATCGAGAGAGGCGATCGGCTCGACCACCTCAACGTTTTAGCGAGTGCATCTTTTTTACATATCCGTTTCTTTTTGTCAGTGACATCCCTAGTTAGGGAGCCTGCTTTTCATGCATGTAATTTTTTTTTGTGAGGCCTGCCCGCCGATTTACGAACGGAGGGCCGGGAGTCGATTTAGCTCGAAACGCACGGCGAAGCGCTGACCTGGGAACCGTCCGGCATTTCTTGGAAACGCATGTTTTCGTTTGCGCTTCTCCGGGTGCGTTTATGCGTTCTATGTGTTTGTGTCTTTTCTCTGCTCCCAAGTTCCTGTCTTTCAACGGAGCCGAGAAAAACCAGGGCAGCGGCACTGTAGACAAGATAGACGAGCGAGAGTCAGTGTGCGCGCGGGGCAGTCGAGTGTGCTAGCGAGGGAAATGCTCTACGGCGCACGACACGGCACACGCACAGTACATGCTGAAGCATACATGAACTAGCTGGCAGGAGTAAATAGAAACCTTTTTTTTTCGTGGCTTGGGGGGGGGGGGGACGGGACTTGTATGCGTGTGCGAAAACGGAAAGCGCTACGGGCACCTCTTCCTTTCTTCTTTCACTCCCTCCTTATCCTTTCTTTTACGGCGCGGTTCAGGTGTCCGTCGATATGTGAGACAGATACTGCGCCATTTATTTTCCCAAAAAAACTAATTAATATTATTAAAGCGCGTGCAACAAGCAGACAGTGCACCGTACTGGCTACGCCCACCCTTCGCCCGTCAGTCAGAGCGACGCACCAATGAAACGCCTTTGGCAATGGTATTCAAGGTGACGTCAACACAAATGCTCGGGAGCCAGCGTAGTGGATGAGGACATTGGTTTCTGGAAGGAAAGAGCGAATGAGTTTAGATTTGAATTTTTACTGCTTTTCGGGCTGCGCATGGCTCTAGTATTTTGCAGAGGCTATCTTCAATGCCTCCTTTATGCAGAGGGCTTGTTCGTCTAAAATGTCCATGCCCCTGGTTAGTGGCCCTCTAACACCAACCTTAGGACCAACTGAACGGGAAAATAGTGGTAAACGAGCAGAGCCGTTTCTGGGAACGGCGCCACCTTCTATGCGCGGCGAGAACCCGCCCGCAGGATATAGCTGCAGCATTTACCGCTTGGAGATGCAAGTGCAAAATGCGGGTGGATCTGCACCGTTTCTGGAGAAATTCCGAAGCCGAAGATTCATCGAACTTATTCAAGCGGCCAACGTTTCACCACTTCAGGCGATTCGTGAAAAGTGCGATATTGGGCCCTCGCTGAAATTTGACTTACAGTAATCAAGAGTATCTCAAATAAAACACAACGCTTAATGACCAACTAGTTTTTCTAGGCAAATATATGTTTAAGTTGCGAACGAAAAGTGAATAACAGGTCAAAAATATCTCCAGTTCTGCAGGCTTAAGATTGCAGCGAAACAAAGAAACAGATACACAAACACGCGGGGATAATACCAACGACCGAAAGCAAGTTCTTCATTAAAGCACAAAAGAAAAACACCAACCTCTTGTTATCTGGACGATACACTTTCTGGCCTTGGCATCACTCAGTGCAGACAACAGGCTCGTCTATGAAGACCACATCCTGTCAGTCTTCTAATGTCCAATGGCATAGGCTGGAGCAAAAGCAAGCCGTTTTGCTTTCGAATTTCCAGAAAGCAGGGGCTTTTGTGCCGCGCTCCAGCATCTTAGCCCTGCTTCACAAGGACGCTGTCGTACCAGTTCGTCCCTTACATCGACGTCGACAGTGTTTCTAATTTGTCGAGCTGTAATAAATGGTTTGGTTTATGAGGGTTTGATGTCCCAAAGCGACTCAGGCTATGAGAGACGCCGTAGTGAAGGGCTCCGAAAATTTCTACCACCTGGTGTTCTTCAGCGTGCACTGACATCGCACAGTACACGGGCCTCTAGAATTTCGCCTCCATCGAAATTCGACTGCCGCAGCCGAGATCGAACCAGCGTCTTTCGGGCAGCAGCCGAGCGCTATAACCACTCAGCCACCGCGGCGGCTGCTCTAATAAACCGATCCTCACGGGTGGCGCCAACCATTACTGTGTCCTCATCTTCAGTAGTTTTGCGGATACAGTTTTGTGCTGCGTCGCTAATACGCCCTTCGTCTCTGGAAGTATCATTATCCTTTTGGCGGTTTTGTCTGTTGTCCCAACAGTTCTGTCTATTTTTCTCTGTGCTAGACCATTTATCCACACTTTAAAAACATTCTGTCTTGTTTCCTGGGACATTCAACGAGGTGTTCTAACAACCTTGAAGGGCCAACTGAAACCGATCTCTGCTCAAGCTGCTCTTATACAGTGTTATAGCAGAAGGGAAGGCAAGTACCGTGCGGAGCACACCGTATGTCCGGGACGGTATATATTATAGGTGACTCGTGTCGTCTGTAGGAAAGGGACAGGAACTTGGCAATGGCAATAATGAACGCTTGGGTTGCATCGTACAAAGCTCGCTTCAGGCATGCAGGTCAGCCGACGTACCCTGCAGAATTGTAAGACAAGCGCGTGTCAAAGATCACATTTCGTAACCGGTGGCGTTAATTATCACTTCAATTTTACACCTGAGCTAGCCCCGTCATAGGTTCTCCCGTCTCCGGCGGTCGGAGCCCTTTGCGTTTGGTGGGTGGTCGCGCACCCCTTAAGCGGGGGCCGCACCATTGGGCAATCTCGACGACCTCCCTGTCCTGGCCAGGCAGTCCAGTAATGAAGTCGAGACATTCGAAAGTCCTGAACGAAAACCTCCGCCGTCCCCATTCCCCTCCAAATTTCCATAACCCATTTATCCTACCTTTTCCGCTACTTCCCAGGGGAGATCAGGGGAGTCTCCCCGGGCCTCCTCCCCCGGCTGTGTGGGCCGCTATAGTAGCATTCTCCTATTGATTTCTTTCCATCCTCGTATGGCAAAATTTCAATCACCCCAGGACCACACCTTATATGTTAATATTCGGATTGTGCACGCGGTACAGTAGTGGTGCGGGAGAGGCCATTTTTCTTCTTCATTTTGTTCCCTGAACATACTATATGTGTGTGTGTGAACGTGCGTGCGTTAGTGTATGTGCGTGTGTGTGTGTGTGTGTGTGTTTGTGCTTGTGTGTGTGTGTGTGTGTGTGTGTGTGTGTGTGTGTGTGTGTGTGTGTGTGTGTGTGTGTGTGTGTGTGCGTGTGCGTGTGTGTGTGTGTGTGTGTGTGTGTGCGTGCGTGCGTGCGCGCGTGTGCGCACGTGTGTGTGTGTTGAGAAAGTCGTGGTGCTGCACCCTTTCCCTCTGTGAGCCTGATTCCTGAAGTGTAGCCTCAGACCCAAGCGAGGAGCCGCCACAAACCAGAAGTACCTCCCCCTCCATTCAGCTCCCCACGGCCCTTGCTTAGCTAGGTCCACCCAACCATCACCACCACCCTCGACCTACCTGTATCCTAGATAAATGTGATAAGAGGCTTAACGTAGGTAAACCGATTAAGACTTGCTTAAGTGGGTCGACGCAATTCTCAATTTGAGCAAAGCCAATTTTGGGGTTCGGCCACCCAGATCCCGAATGACAGTTACCAGTACACTTCAAGAGAAAGCGAACACAAAGAAGACTCGGGCTTCGTAATCGGTAGGCACACTACCATACCTCACGAAGAGAGTGCGGAGGCAGAGACACAGAGAGAGCTGAAAGCGCAATGTTGAGATGCTGCAGCGTAGACGCCTCTCACGTAACCGACGAGTAGCGTGGATAAGCGAGACGTCTGCAATGATCGCATATACCGCGACCACTGAAGCGCGCGTCGCTTCCTCCTCGCGTTACTCAAATGAAGCGGTGCTCATCTTAACGACCCAGTTAGAATTCGTGAAGTGGTGCTTTCGCACTAAAAGCACTCCTGTGCTGGAAGCCTCGGCTTAAAGAAAAGGCATCAAAGTGGTCATCGAGGGCAAATCCAAAAGCTTTCGCAGCATTGCCGCGTCAGATGTCTGACTCTCCACTTATTTTCTCATTTAGTTTTTATCTCCCACGTGTCAAAATCATGGGCCACAGCCATATCCGTTAACTGCAAACAAAACAAGGGCAAACGAGAGATTGATCGCGAGGTTCGTTCGAGAAATGCTGAGTAACGCTGGTTGCAGCTGGGCGGCATCTGGCTTCTCCTGAATATTGCGGCGTGTATGTCAGCAGTATTACGATCGAAGGAAAGGGTCGAGAGCTGCGCGCAGCAGCTTGAACAGCCTAGCAGACGACGGCTACCGAGGCCTGGGGGCCTATTCTCGACAATCTGCCACTTTGTACAAATGGTGGCGTAGGCGCGACGTGGCCATCGAGGCGGTGCCAATTTATGTACCCACAGAATTTGATTACGTGAAATGTAAAAAAAAGGTAAAAAACTGATCTAGAAATAAATACCGTCGTCTGCTACTCTTGACGCCAAGTACGAAACAGAACGCCGCTCCAGGAGCTTGCGCTGAGCCTCGGCGTTGCAATCTTCGGTGCACACGCGTCGAGCGGAAGTGCGAGGGAGTGAAATATGTTGCGGCCTCTTGCGTATCATGTTGGACGTCCGGCAGCCGCTATAGACAGACCGAGCGGGGCTACTCAGTGTGAAAGACGCGCCGGTCGGTGTCATAGGATTCATCGAGTTCGATGCGGCGGTGCGAGCGAGGGCGCAGCCTAGACGACTTTTCAGTCGAAGTGATGTGATGGCGTACCCGCGAGGCACGAGCAGTGTCAAACGCGTGCGTACTGTTGCGCTGGGAAGCTGGCGAACATCAGGAAAGGGGCCTGGATATTCGTAATGGCGTACGTGCCGAATGGGAGCGGAAAGTGAAAGCTTTGGCCGGCATGATGCCTTTGTGGCATTGTTCGTCATAAAGATCGACGACAGCGTCGCACATTCGCTTACCAGCCACGGTTGAATGCAGGAACTGAGACGGTCAAGGCACTTTTCTTGGCGAAAAGCCATCTCGTTCGGGACAGCAAAGAAAGAAGCCAGGGCTAGATTTTTGGATTGGTGCCGCCACTGCTGAAAAGGCGCCCGAAGCGGCGCCTATATCCGCGTACGCCGGCAGTCCCTGCCCGAGGACAACGCTCGCATTTTTCTTAGCATTGGCAAGTGGCTGCGGAAACCCACTGTTTCCTAAGCGCCGCATCAGCTACTGTCAGGTCAGCAAGAGTGCTCAAGCTTTTTGTCGTTACGTATCGGCTTTAGCGGAGGGCGGGGTGCAGCAGAGTTGCATCTGTGTGCGCTTGGATGGCCTCCACGATGTGTTTAGTGCAGAAATGCATGCTTAGCAAGGCAAGCGGGCTTGTACATTTTAGGCAACGTTTTGCACCACTCGCTTTACACTCTGTTTTTCGTTAAGTTTGCGTGCACCCGCGCACAAAAGGAAACTGGAAAAAGCGGAATACCGGAGTAAATCTCGTCAAGGAGAACTCACTGAGGGCGCATTCCTTATTATCGACTTAAATATGCAAAGCAAGAAAACAAGGAGAACAGATTCTTTTCTAGCATTAACAAAGAGTTACTATAAGCAAAGCAAAAACTCCCCCCGCAACAAAATTTGAATAGAGCGTACCCTCACAAACATGTGATGCTCTCATATTTTGCATTGTAAGCCTCCATGCATGCATGCACGCATGTACTTCTTTTCTGTACGTGGCACCTATATAACTTCATAAAAATGAAAGACGCTGTCAGCAATTTTGACGCTTCTTACCTTCTGGAAAGGCATACATTTTTTCTGCTTGTTCAAGTGAATGCGTAGCACTTACCACGACACGCAGAGGCAGCTCTACTGTACATGCGATGCAAGTGCGCCCAACGTTCTGTGAGGTGGAGCAAAATTATTTTCTTGAGCACTTACAGGCCGCCCCACCTCCCTTGCGTCCACACAAGCAACACTAGTCAGGCAGCGTCTAGAAGTTTCTTCGTTGTAGGAGCCGCCGCGGTGGCTGAGTGGTTATGGCGCTCGGCTGCCAGCCCGAAAGACGCGGGTTCGATCCCGGCCGCGGCGGTCGAATTTCGAGGGAGGCGAAATTCTAGAGGCCCGTGTGCTGTGCGATGTCAGTGCACGTAAAAGAACCCCGGGTGGTCGAAATTTCCGGAGCCCTTCACTACGGCGTCCCTCATAGCCTGAGTCGCTTTGGGACGTTAAACCCCCATAAACCATCTTCGTTGTAGGATAACAGCTATGCACCTACCATAAAGTGAAGGAGCTCCTCTCGATGCCTGATCAAGTACAGTGCAGCAAGCTTCCGTGTAAGAGAGAAAATAATAATGCCAGAAAATGTGGAGACGTCGGATACAGAAAAGTTTCTCCGCCTGTTATTCCACAAAGGGGCAGGGGAAGAACATAGAAGTAGAGAGTAAAGATCGGCGGTGATGCCATATTACAGTGAGACACTTGCACTGTGCAAGATGCTTGCTTTATTTGTTTGGTTTTATTGGGTTTATTATCCCAAAGTGACTCAGGCTATGAGGGATGCTGTTGTAGAAAGCTCGAGATAATTTCGACCCCCTCGGGTTCTTTGCCGTGAACTGGCATCGCGTAGTACACGGGCCTCTACCGCTGCCACTGGGATTGAACCTGCGTCTTTCGGGTCAGCAGCCAACCACCATACCCACTGAGCCACCGCGGCGGCTTTATTTCTATGATGCAAGAAACTGTTAATTTAATGTTCATGTCTGCAAACTCATTACATAGTACACGTGACACAAAGCCTGAACATGAGTTTTGGGGAGAAGCATTCTAGCTGGTCCTGCACGCAGTGTTTAAAGAGACAACTAAGTGGCACCATGAGCCAAAGAGGCTGAAGGAGTACAAAAACACGACAGTAAACTTACGCGCACTACGGACAACAAGAAAATTTTTCCATACTCTGATGACCTAGAGGCTTACAAAGAAGAGTGGGGGAGCATACAAAGTCATCAACCGCTTTTCGAAATTTAATACAGCCAGATATTACAGCAATGGAGGCAGGAACGTAGTAGGAAAAGCACAAGCATAAGATTAGAGAGCAAATAGGCAAGGAGTTCAAGGTTGATGTGGTCCACAGGACAATATATGGGAGCCACCAATGCAGACAGCGGGAGTGTTCTGGTTAGGGTACTATTGAGATAAAAGTCTCCAGGATGCGCAAAAAGCAATATAGCCAGCGAGGGTCGCCACTGGTTTTCAATGCTTTCGATACGTTTTTTTATGTGTGCGCCTCGTAGGATGTATTCACGGTAATTGAAAAAGCAAAGGAGAATGTTCCAAACAAAACAAAATATCCTCAACAGCACCATAAAATACACAGCTAAAGTGAGTGATAAGCAGCCTAAATTGCAATGATACAGTGCATGTACACCCCTACGTGGAGACTTCAAAGTCAACTTTATTTTCAGCATACAACGTCCACTGGACAGGAGTGATGCTAAGGAGGGGGGGGGGGGGGGGGGGGGGCAAGCAAAAAGCCTTAAAAAAGGCTTGACAGCGCCCGCATCCCGTGGAGATGACAGTGACGCAGTGCTGACTTAAAAATGTGTATGCAAATTAATAGAGACAAAAAGGAAATGAAACAAAACACACATGTCAGCAAAAATCAAACTCACGGCGAGTACATTTCCACTTCATGCACGAAAAAGAAACGGTATATGAAGACAAGGGTTTACATTACAAAAAATGTAGGACAAATTCGTACTCGTTTTTTGCACACTGGCCTTTCAAAAAGCTTGACAAGGTGCGCACCCCATGCTGATGATAGCGACGCAGGGCTGACATAAAAAGGTGTATACAAATTAAAAGAGAAATAAAAATAAACAAAAATACACGTCATCAAAATTTAAACTTACGGCAAGCACATTTTCACTTCATGAACGAAAAAGAAATGATATATCGAGACAAGCGTTAACACTACATAATCTTAGCACCAATTAATGCTTGTTTTTTGCACACTGTAATAACTAAACAAAGAAATATGTCAAGGCAATAACAGTGCAAGGAGCAAAAAACAAAAGCAAAAACAACAGGCGCGGAAAAATGTAGCTAACCAGGTAGTTTACTTATGCAAACTAGGAGGCTATAGTCTCGAGAAAAGGCAATATTATACACGAAAAAGACAGAACATTGCACAAGGCATATGTTAGGAATGTGGAAGGAAATTAGAGTTTAACACAGTCGGCAAGGTGTACCGTAGCATCTGGCAACCGCATTTTGTTAGCGTGTATGGTAGCTGTCACTGTTCCGAGTTCCTTGTGTCATAGACAGTGTGACGTAATTTCATAGCCGCAAGATCTTTGAGATAAGGGTCATTTTTCTTCATCGAGGCCACAGGGTTCACTTTTAAGCTGTGTAGATTAGTGTTTGTAGCGACCCGAACGGCTGGCAGTGCGCGTGATGCCGAAAAGGACGAAGTGTCCCCAGCACGCGCAAATGAGAACGCTCGTGACCTTGTCCAGGGCTGGACGCTGCCACCGCCGCTCCGCTGCTGTCTCCTCTTCGGCAGCCTTCAATAAATGCGGCCGCGGTCGCCTCCCTGGGCGACCTCCACATTTGGTGACCCGTCGAGCTGCACCTTCTCCCTCAGCTGCGTTCCTGGATGGCTTACTGACAGAACCCAGCCTTCGACCGGCCGCATCCGGCGTTCCGGCCTCAGGGCGTCGGCGAGTGGTTCGCTCAATTCGAGGCGGCGCTGTGCCTGAACGGCATCACCATCCAGCCGTTCGAGCACACCGTCCTCTGCGATATGCTCCCCTGTCTTGGGCTGCTGGTCGTACGACGAGATGCGCGCTGCCATTCTGCTGGCGGACTACGGCGTCTCCTTTTGCCGACTGCCGCTGTACGACGATGCAGACCCGCTGTCGCCGCCGCCAGCAGCTGGCGCAGCACCAGCCTGGCTCTTGCCCACGCTACCTTCGCCGCAGCACTGCCCACCTCGGCAGCCCCTGGCCGCTTACCCGCCACTCGAGCTCAGCGTCTCCGGCCCCGGTGTCCATCGTCACGACATACGAGGTAGGCTCAACAACAGCTTTTCCGCAAGTTCTGCTCCCACATCTGCCTTCGCCGCTTCTTAGGACGCGCCCCATTGCAGCATTGCACATCCAGAGATTCATTCGGCCCAGTCCCCACCTCCTCGCCCACCACTGCCGTTGTCGCCAGAGCCTCCTGACGCCAAGGACCGCTCTATGCCCGTCTGCGAGTCGCGTTTTTCGGCACCTCCATCTGCCTCGCCACCACAGGCCTCTGTGGCGCTGTCGCAGCCGAGACCGGCTGATTCTCATGAGCTCTTGGCCAAGCCCCAGTTTGCTAGCCACAGCCACAGCCCCAGCCCCTCCAAAAGTCCCCAATGCACCAAACATCCCATGAACCAGGACGAGAAGGCCAAACCGGTGACAGCGGCAGAAAACGTGGTGATAGTCACCCGCCTTGTTATCCCTAACAACAGCGCTGAACCGGTGCCTGTTCCTGTGCTCTCGCCGTCCCATGGCATCCCGAATGCCCCGGCTTTCCTGACGCCCCCAGCCCTCCCGGTAGGCTTGGCGCTCCCGGCGCCCTCGGCCCTCCGTTCGGCCTCGGTCCTCCCTTCGGCCTCGGCTCTCCCGGTGCTGCCAGCCCTGCCGGCGTCTCCTGCCCTCCAGGTGTCCTCGGTCCTCCCGGCAGCCTCGTCACACCCAGCGCCCCCAGCCATCCTGGCAGTCTCGGCCCTCCCGGCGGCCTCGGTTCTCCCGGTGCTCACGGCCCTCTCGGCGGCCGTGGCCCTCCCGGCAGCTCCGCCACTAAAGGCGCCTCCGATTGCCGCTACCTTGCCGGCGTCCTAGCTCGTACGTGCACGGCTCGACGCCAGTGGCAAGGGCGCTACTCGTGCGGGCGCCCGTCACGTTCAAGCCAATCGCTCCAAGGCTGGCTGTGATCGTGTCCCTACAGCCCCATGCAGTCCACCACAGCCACTCCCCTGCCTGGAATCTCGCTGCGCCTCCGTAGCCGCCCCTCTGGGTACCGGGCAGCTCGGCCTGGCATCAGCTGCGCTAATCTCTCGACCCGTAACACACCTAGTTCCCTGTGCTGCACCATCCCTCATTCGCCGGCCATCAGCTGCTGCACCTGAACCACGGGCAGTGGGCGCGCATCGCAGGCTGACCCGACTGACCCATCTTTTTCACTTGCCGTCCGCGTCCCTCGACGCCCTCCGAAAGCTCGGCCTCAACGCCAGAGCCAGAGTCGTCCGCCTGAGCCTCGCCTCCGGACCTCGGCCTGCTTGCACGACTCGACCCATACCGACTGAAGAAGGAAACCAGCGCAAAAGACGAAGGCACAGGAACAAGGAACACAGGACACCGCTGGACTATCGACTGTATTTATTTGAGAAACGATCACATTTATACCCTTCAGTTATCAACCAAGCTTGCGCACACATGACAGATTAACAAGACAAGGTAAATAGCAGAAACCTTGTCTTGTTAATCTGTCATGTGTGCGCAAGCTTGGTTGATAACTGAAGGGTATAAATGTGATCGTTTCTCAAATAAATACAGTCGATAGTCCAGCGCTGTCCTGTGTTCCTTGTTCCTGTGTCTTCGTCTTTTGCGCTGGTTTCCTTCTTCAATCATGTAGCGACTCGCCCAGCTCTCCACTCTACCATACCGACTGACCGTCTGGGGGGGAGCCTTGTAGCGCCCCGCGCGGCTGGCAGTGCGCATGATGCAGAAAAGGGCGGTTCCCAGCAGGCGCTAGAAAGAACGCTCGTGACTTTGGCCAGGGCCGGACGCTGCCGCCGCCGCTCCGATGCTGTTTCCTCTTCGGCAGCCCTCAATAAATGTTGCGGCGGTCGCCTCCCTGGGCGACCTCCACATATTCAAGCCACCCATTATGCTGTAAACTTCCGCAAGGTGGGGAAATCCTTGTCTTAGCCTTTCAAGGCCCTTTAAACTTCAAGGACACTAAGTGTGGAACTTCAGGGATCAAAAGCAGACCACGTTGCCTGAAAACTTTTGACTACAACCCTACAAATCATTATAATTGAGGACAGCTGGCGCAATATTAAAAACTAAAAATGAAATGCCATATACGAAGCAGAGCAAGCATTTCAGTTTTGATCTATAGGCATTGTTTACAAACATACACACTGGTGCAGTTGCTATGCTGTTGTATTCTGCAAGAAAAATGTGTGCTGCAACCATCAAAAGCACCCTATTAGAGGACGATGGATGCTAAATTAGATTGAAATAAATAAACCAGTGACAACTAAAGCAAACGCTGAGAAAAATGAATTCGCAGTGTTCGCAATTGTATATAACGTGCTCTAAAGGGTTGAATGCAATTTTCTCGTGCATTTAGTCGTTTGCATCTTATTTTTTTGCCGAACATCAGCATAGCCACGCATACACCGATAATTTTACGCAGAGGTGGGATTAGACATTGTTGACACTGACACAGTTAATCGCAAGAGAAGGCTCGAGTACTGGGTAAAGTAGAGGATAAATTGGTGATCAGGATTGATGTAAGTGAAAGTGGTGCGTATTATTGACTAAAACAAATCAGCTGTTTCGCAGCGCGCAGAGAAAACTGCATTATGTTCGTTGAAATAAAATTTACTGGAAGATATATTGCACGAAATTTAAGCCGTCTGAAATATTACCTTGTTCTAAAAAAAATAATTGCTTTGAAACTCAAGCAAATTTTTGGAGCAAGTCAGCGGTTGAACAGTCTTCCTTTCTGCAAAGTATCACAACAAATAAGTTTGTTTTTGATACACAAGAAAACTTCATGTCTGCTGCAGGACTTGTGATGGCAATGACAATAGTGAGCCAGTTGCTGCTGCCACATAGCTAAAGTAGTAAAAGCCCGCACACATCAGGGTCACAGAGGCAGATTTTTCCGGGAACAAGGCAAGTTGCAAGGTGTAAAAAAAGTGTGATGTGGTATATGTGCGCATTGATACTGCCCATTTCACTAAGTGGCAAATCCAGTAGATTCCTGTGTTGAACCAAAAAATAGCAATGCGTTTATTGATCCCCAGTCATACCAAAGTAACTTAGGGGGAACAGATTATCAGGAATTTTTGTGAAATGCGCCTAACAGCATTAGCAGCAGCCAAGAAGCAAAGTGCTCGAAACAAGGTTGGTAAAAGCGCGGCCTTACACAGCGAAACTGGTCGAACAATCAGACAGTTGCCTTGTCTTTCATTTATACAAGCCTGGAAGATAGCGAACATGAGAGAGTTGCCTCACTTTTTGCTTAGAGGAAAACTAGTGGATTGCTGTATCACTACACGTAGCACGCAAAAGCAACAGTACAAAGCAGGCACAGAGGCAAAGAAATGTCAGGAGACAAAGCCTGCTTTGCTCTGCGAGCACACACAGATGACACATTAGGGTCCTCCTATCGGACGAACAGTTGCCTACAAAACGAGAGTGCGCCCTGAGCAAGATGTGAGAAATGAATGCATACACATCCCTATGTTTAGTGCATTTCATGAAATTTCACTGAAGCAGTAATCTCGTTACGAAGCACAAAGTTTTAACAGAAATCAAAGCAAAGTGTGAAGTACTTGTTCAGAGCTCTTTTGGCAGGAGAAAAACATTTTGGTGACTTCCTCTGTATCACTGCACTGAAGCACCAAGTAACCTGTCCATTCTGCATAAAGAGAGCACACAGAAATGCAGTACGTCAGGAATTGGCAACTCTTCAGTAGCGTTAAAGCATGTGTTTAAGCACCCATCCGGCCAATTTGCAGGTCGTAGGATAAAAGTTCCATCCACACTTCCTGCCACGTGAAGAACTGCAGCACTGGAGAAAAGCCTAATCTACACATCAGACCCACCTGTCATTACATACTCTAGTGACAAGCTGAAAGTAACATTTTTTCTGTTTAAAGACCAGCACAAAAATTATAGACTTGAACAGCTTTCTTGCTCTGTGCAATGTGCCATATGTACACCACTGACACCTGTGAAGACACCCATGCAACCTTTCCAAAGAATGATTCCCTGCTTGAGAAGCACTCTAGCTGAGAAGGGAAGGATGTTGAACCTTGATGCAGCATTCCCCAGCACATTGCTTCCTAGGATAGGAGTGAAGCATCAAAGAAGCACAGTAAACACACTGTCACCTGGAAGGCAATCAACACTGTCTTTAGCGCATGAGCTTGAGCGCAATGCAAGTTCCATACACACAAGAGAAACAACTTTCAGATACGTGACATTACAGAGCTGGAGTTATCAAACTAAAGTTTCACGTATGGCTGTAAAAGATGCAAAAACAATCACTAGTACCCAAGTAAACTGCTTTTGTAAGTTATTTTTTATTGGTCATGTCTATCAAAATGATGAAGTAAAAAAGAACTGTGAAAACAGCTTGAATACGGCTCTACCCCACCAAATGCAAACATGAGGTTCTTGGTTCTTGATGGCAGATGCACCAGAATGATGGGTAAAAATAAATATTACATATTTGCTGCGGTCGCCGAGGTGCGTGGACGTGCTCCCATTGTTTTCGTCAACTTTCCGTGATTCCGCAGCGATTTCTATCGAATTTCGCCGAAATTCTTGCACCAGCAGTTTTGTGAAGTTACAAGGAATCCGTGGATACCGGAATTTGAGGTGGGCCATCATTTCTGAAAAATCTACAAGCAATTGTCTACCGCGTCCACGCCGCCGCCGAACTGAGCCTATAGGCGTGTACGCCAGACGCTAGGCTTAGCCGACGCGCCCACTGCACGCCGGCCCAGGAACGCGCCAGCTCGGCGAGACGCCACCCAGGCGAGACGCCGGGCGCGACACGAAGAGAATGGCAACTTCTACCGAAGAAATGGATAGCTCCGCGGAGGATTTACCAGCAACGCCGACTACTTCAGCAATAGCTAATGGACAAGAGGACGAGACGGGCCGGAAAGTGGTGACCAGTCGGAAAACGAAGAAGAAGGAACGCGCCGAAGCCACTGCGCGGCCAGCGCGTTCCACGAGAGACCGGCCAGAAGAACAGAGAAAACGCCAAGGAGCGTCTGCGTGTCGATCGTGGACGTGGCTGTCCCTGTTCCCACAGGCGGGCGTGGTCTCACTGGGCGGTGACTGTTAGTATCACTAGCTTCTGATTGCTTGATTGTCTTTCGCTTTTGCAGGGCGCTTGCAGGTCGCTAGGGGCCCATGTCGACGTCCTCTCCTGGCCAGGGGAACTCCCCCTGGTCGGCCAGCCTCCCCCCTAACCAACTCCCCCTGGACGCCTTCTTTCGGGGTGGCGTCGGAACTATTCCCGTGGCCTTGGTTCCATCGGATGGGGGCGCCATTCGACTCAATAACCCGGATGCGGTTCAGACTGCGCTACAGGCGATTACGCCTCACTTCTTAAAAATCTGTGATCTCCGGCAGTACGGCAGAGGAGGCGTGGTGTGCAGGTCGGCCGACCAGGCCTGCATCATGGATTTGTTAACGTGTACAGCTTTTGGGAGCCAGTCGGTAAGCGCATTTATACCGCCGCACTTGGCGTGCTCTAAAGGGCTGGTGCGAGGGGTTGACCCACGCCTTAGCCCTAAGGAAACGCTAGAGAAACTTTCCTCCGCAGGGGTGATTTCTGTACATCGGTGCACTCGGGTAGTTGAGGAAACAAAACTTCCAACTGAAACGGTAATTGCCACCTTTGCGGGTCTCTCCTGTCCATCTGAGTTGAAGGTGTGGCCCCTGGTTTTCAGGGTCGATCCGTATTCTTCAAGGCCACTTCAATGCCGCAACTGCTGGAGGTTTGGCCACAGCGCGAACGCCTGCAAGTCGAGCTCAAGGTGCAGTGTGTGTGGTGGTAATCATTACCGTGTAGGTAGGTGTTCAAAAGACGAGTTGTGTTGCTTGTGCAGCGGTAGTCACTCCGCCACATATTCTAATTCTCCTGCAAGGGCTGAGGAGGTTAAGGTGCTGGAAGTGTTAGATAAGCGCGTGTGCTCAAGGCGCGAGGCTATGGCCATTGTTAAGGAAAGGACGTACGGGTACTCAAGCGTGGCAGCACGGCAGACGACTGCTGTCGTGGATTCAAGCCTGTCAGATGCGATTACTACAGCGGTTGAAAAGGCAATGGCCAAGGTCATGGATCGGCTAGTGAATTCAGTAACAGAGTGGATATCGCAAGTCATGGTGGCGCAAATGACCTCTTCAATAATGACCTCCAATGCTGCGTTGAAGTCATCCGTGGATCCTGCAGTACCTACTGAACTCAGTGCAGAGACGCCTTCCCTTGTTTCAATGCAGCCGCAAAAAGAGCGCACGCCTCCAACTCATGTACCTGAAGTCACGACCGGAGCAATTGATGGGTGTGTTGAGCTGATGGAGCTCGATGCTCGAGCTCAGAAACGTAGCCGGTCTCCTTTGGCCGTAGCTGGTCCGTCTAGCTCCCCTCAATCCAAAACAAAAAAGAGTAATTCAGGAAAAACTGGTCACCACAGAATTTTGGAAAAGGCAGTTGCTGCTGCAGATATCTCAGCAGAATAGGGTCTCTGAGAGTGCTGCAGTGGAACTGCCGTTCCATTCAATCAGCCTTCACTGATTTAGTAACTCTCTCAAATCGATTTTCTCCTCATGTCATTGCGCTTCAAGAAACCTGGTTGTCGAAAGAGTTTTCATTTCAAATGGAACATTATCGAATTTTTAGAATGGACCGCCCATCAAGGGGGGGGGGGGGGGCGGTTTGCTTCTGCTGGTTTCATCCAGATTCTGTCACAAGGCACGATTGGTGTTTCAGCGGGTGGACGCTCATTGCGAAATTCAGGCAGTGGATCTTTCAGTTCCTGGTTTCCATCCCATTACTGTCGCAAATATATATTTTCCATCTGGGGTTCATGACACACGGCCATTAGATTCTTTACTCTCTGTCAGCAGATCACATGTGTTGCTTGTTGGGGATTTCAATTCGCATCACTTGACTTGGGGTTATCGAACAGACCAGTGCGGTTTGCGTTTATGGGATTGGGCTTGTGCGAATAACCTAAACTGTCATAACTCGGGTTTTCCGACCTTTCTCCGTGGGCACTCCCGATCAGCATTGGATTTAACGTTTTCAACCCCAGGGGTAGCAGTTTCCTCCTGGACTCCGGTTGACTCTGCAACAAACAGTGACCATTTCCCACTCACTTTTGACATTGTGTGTC
This sequence comes from Amblyomma americanum, assembly GCA_030143305.2. Lineage (NCBI taxonomy): Eukaryota > Metazoa > Arthropoda > Arachnida > Ixodida > Ixodidae > Amblyomma > Amblyomma americanum. The sequence goes on along the minus strand of JARKHS020027829.1, from coordinate 117,553 downwards.
CGATGACTTCTATCGGCGGATTTAGTTGCAACCTAGTTGATTACAACAAGTTCAAAAGTTCACTCAGTTCAGAACTACACTCTTTGCAGAATTTGTCTCAGGAGAGCAGGGTGTTAGGCTTATGCTCTATTTTAGATCGGGTACGGAGACAATCAGAGTTTACAGTGTGCGAAAGCATAGGCACTTCTCAGAGCCCTTGGTGGAATGCAGAATGTTCAAAGGATTATAGGGGGCGCAAGGCAGCCTGGAAGAAACTTATCCATAATCAATGTCCCCGAAATTGGATCGATTATAATTTTCTTGCAGCTACCTTCAAGCGCACAGTCGCTAGGGCAAAAGAAAAATATGAGGAAGAGAATTATGACCATCTATCAAAATCTAATAACAGACAAGCCTTGTTTCGCTTTCTGAGGTCAAGGAACAGGCTGCCACCGCCTAACAACATTCCCTCTAATGTGCTGACTCCAGTAGAGCTTGCCAGGGCATTAGAAGAAATTGGCAAAGGCTTGGAACACCGTTTTTCGGCTGCGCTCTCTCGCCCACAACTGCTTGGGAATCACTATGATGATTTCCTTAATGTCTCGGTTTCTGAGATCTCCCAGGTGATAAATCGGTTACCTTCTGCAGCTCCTGGTCCTGACCGTGTCACCTCTGCGATGATTAAAATACTGTTCGACGAATCCCCCAATGCTATATTGGAGCTGGTAAATTACTCTATTAGAACCCCATGGATCTCGGATGTATGGCGTGTTTCCAAAATTATCCCGGTGCTTAAAATCTAGGCGAAGGTTTGGTCTTAGACAACATTCGACCAATTTCATTGACATCGAATCTGGTGAAATTGGTTGAACGCGTGCTGTATGGACGAATCATGCCCATTATTACTGAAAAGGGACTACTTAACCCCTGTCAGATTGGTTTCAAGCCTGGGTGCTCTATATGGTGTGCGCATACTGACCTCGAAAGCCGTGTCCGACTAGCGCGCTGGCGTCGACAGTATGCTGCGCTGGTAACTCTAGACATCTCGAAAGCATATGACAGTGTCGAACATGGGCCTCTGATGTACAGACTACGTGCTCTGGGCTTGCCAAGTTATTTTTTGGAATGGGTGTCAGATTTCCTGGCTGACAGAGAATTTTATTGTTGTCAACGCGGAGTTTCTACAAGGAAATTTCATCAATCTAGAGGTGTGCCTCAAGGTGCAGTTCTCTCCCCTGTTCTGTTCAACCTCTTACTCAGTTCGATTCCGACTTCCCTTGACGTGACTACGTACGTGTACGCTGACGATATAGCTTTCTTTGCTGCTGCGAGTGATTTACATTCTGTGTATATGGTTTTACAGTCATATTTAAATTCCCTTGACCGATGGTTATCTGAATTACACTTAAGTCTTAATGTAAACAAGTGCGCTTTGTTACCTTTTCCGGTTACTCAACAGGTACACATTTCATTGTCTTATCGTCATCATGTCATTCCTCAGGTATGTTCCCTAAAGTATCTCGGGGCAACTTATGACTCCTCTCTCTCTTGGCGGTCACATATAGATGAGGTTGCTGCGAAAGGGATTCGGGCGGTAGGCCTTCTGCGAAGGATGAGTAGCCCTCGCTGCGGTATGCGCAGACATGCTTTGCTGCTGATTTATAAAATGTATATCCGGCCAATCTTGGAATTCGGTTGCGTATTGTTTTCTGGAGCAGCTGCATACAAACTGCGCCCACTTCTGCTCTTAGAGCGAGAAGCTCTGCGCCTGTGTTTGGGTCTCCCTAAATACGTGGCAAACAATGTTTTGTATCTGGAAGCGCGGGTGCCGTCTCTTACTGCAAGGTTTCGCCTTTTCACAGTACAAACGTTTTTAAAGTTTTGCGACTCGCAGCAGCATGCATCCGAGTTGATCTTCCTAGGGCAGCGAGCGGAGTTCTTGGGTGTCGGATGGTCTCGCCTTCAAACTCCCCAAATCTGTTTCGTTGAATCTTTGCTGGGCCCACTCAACGTGCGAATACCTGAAATTGTTCCGGTGCGGTCCATCCCTGCAAATGTGTCTATCATCTACGATGACATTTATCCAAGTAATGCAAAATTACTGCCTTTCTCATGGTTAAATGGTATGTTGCAGGATTATTTGTCGACCTTCAGCTCACATGTTGCAATTGCGACTGATGGCTCGGTGTGTGCAGAAAAGGCAGGTGTAGGTATTTAGTACCAGTCCCTTGACTGGTCTTTTTCTCTCCGTCTCCAAGATTTCACTCCTATCTATCTGGCTGAGTTTCTAGCAGTGGTTCTCGCTCTGCGCAAGGTACCAATTTCTTTATCAGCAGTAATAATAATTATGGACTCGTTATCTTTATGCACTTCCCTCTCGGCGTCCACTGAATCGCAGCTCTTTCAGATTCTAAAATTCCTGATCCCTCCACACATCCCATCAATTCGATTTCTTTGGGTTCCTTGGCACAGGGGTCTTCTATAAATGAATCAGCTGATGCTTTAGCGAAGGCAGCCCTGAGTGGACCGATTGTTGACCCGCTTCCAAAAACTGCTTACATCACGGCGGCACGCTTTCGACGGTACACTGTAATGAAAGAATTGGGCGCATCAGCGCTTACTTCCTTGGACGACTTCCAGCACCTACTGTTTCCATGGAGAAGCTCAGTTTGGCGGTCGCGCAATCTTGAAGTTTCCTTCACGAGGCTTCGTTGCCGAGTGCCGCAACTAAATTTTTACCTATACAGGCCTGGTCTGGCGATCTCCCCATTGTGTCCGTATTGTGTGGAGCCGGAAACAATAGAGCACTTTCTTCTTTTTTGCCGTCGCTACTCATCGATTAGGAGGCGACTATTAGAATTCCAATACAGAATCTCAGTTTGCGCCTGTCTTCTGAGGTTGTTCTGTCTCTTGGCGCTTCTGTGCTTGGCCATACCAATTTGAATGTTTGCTCTGCCGTTCAAAATTATTTACTAGAATCAAATCGTCTACCTTCATGAGCTTTCGTCCTGCCCATCCCATTATCAGCTTCTGTATTCTGTTTTTACAACCTCTTATAGTAATCCCTACCCCTTCTTTGCCTAAATTTTAGTTTGTATGACCCCACTAACCTCCTGCAACCACCTCGGCTACGAAAACTGTGCGATCCAAATTTTGGTAGGTCATCCCATGCTTGCCACATGCAACTGGTCATTTAAATAGTCACCGCCTGGTTATGGCCAATCCCCCTTGTGGGTATGTGCCATTGTGTGAGCATAACAACAACAACAACAACAACTTTCACAGCAAGCACAAAATACAAGAGGCGGGCAGGTGAGCTCTTCTCGCACGCTTCCTAACATTATGAACCGGGTGGCAAGAGCCTCAAACATGCCACCCCTACCGCAAGAAAACATCAAGATAGTGCTTCGCCCAAAGGGCGGCTCGAACGTACAAAAGATTGGACCTACCTTAGTGAGCAAAGTACTCCTGGCAGCAGTAGGACTTGATCCAGAGCAGATCACGGAGGACATTATATGTCCCAATATTACGCAGAACATCATAGTGGCGAATACGCCCTCTCGAGAAAAAGCAGACAAGTATGCGGCCGTAAGGGCTATCCGAATTGCCGACAAAGAATACGCAGTCAGCGCTTATGAAACTGCCCAAAGCGACACCTGCAAAGGGGTAATCAGATACATCAGCACTGCCGCTGATTACAGGACGATTGAAAAAAACTTCGTGAGTGACCGTAACCCCCTGGCACAAGCGGCAAAAGAATCAAGAACTCAGGATCGGTGATCATTGAGTTCGACGGACTTCGCGTCCCAAACTTGGTCATATATGGACCCACACTGGTACCTTGCTACTTATATCGCAAACAAGTAGACATATGCTTCGTATGCGGAAAATTCGGACATCGTGCGGACGTTTGTTCCGAGCCGGGATGCACCCAATGCAGGGGTTGTGGAATTCCTAACCCCACCCCATCCCGCGTTTGCGATCCGAAACGCAAGCTGTGCGGGTGCTTGCACGCGACGGCGGCGAAGGTGTGTAGGCAACGGTACCTCACTCCATACGTAGTACGCGCACGACGACAACGAGCGCGACTGGAGCAACAAGAGAAGGCACAGCTGGACGAAGAAAAGCAACACGCGGAACGTGGCCGATCTGCATCAAGGACGCCGGAACGCAGCCGCTCCCGCTCTCGATCGAGGAGCCGACCACCAGCGAGGACAAGCAGGAGTCGTTCAAGATCACAGGTGCGCTTCGGGGGAATAAACAATGGCGGCGATGGCACGTGGGAGGACAAGGTCAGAGGCGCTACGACGACCACTCCAAGAGAAAGTGAGCCCCGCAACCCGGATAAAGAGCAGATGGCTATGTTAGAACAGGAACTGAGAGTGTTAAAAGCCGCTTATACTAAGCTAACACTCGAATTGACTGAAATAGGTAAAGCGAACAGCAGTAGGCCATCGCGCACTCCCGAGCTCCCAACCAATATCAAAACTCCCCAACTCGTTGAGATTGAGAGACAGGAAGAAAAACGTGAAGAATGCCCGCCTCCTAAGAAGCGTATGGCCGTGCGATCAGACGTTAAGGATGCCACGAACACCATGAACGATAATATGAGGCTAATGCACGAGAGCATGGCGCGCATGAAAAGAGAAATTAGACATTTAGCACACGAGTACAGAAAAATGGAAATGTATCTAAACAACATGGTAGTACAGGCAATGGAGAGGATGGGTTCACAACACATAGCTGCGCAAGGCCCACCTCGAAACGCTCTCACTGCAAGCGAAGGGAGCTACAATGGTCAACATGGCAGTTACAAATAAGACACGAAATTTCCGCGTCTGGCAATGGAGCTGCAGGGGGATTGCCTCAAAAAAGGCGGTCCTCCTGCAGCTGGTCAAATCAGAAACCGAGAAGCCACACGTCATTATGCTAAAAGAAACACTCGCAACCGAACTGGCCCTTACGGGCTCTAACGCCGAAGCCCACAGAAACGAGCAAGGCGGAGGCGTCACTTTACTGATTGGAAAGAAGATCCCGTACATTCGGTATGACATCCGCCACACAGCCTCCTATCTAGAACAACTCACGATCGAGATCATACCGAACGACCACGCACGGAACACGCAAAACATCTTCCTCACAGATCTGTACAGCAGCCCTAAGGATACCAGGCAAGGGTTCAGAGGCATTCTTGACAAGATTGCGCAGATCGCCAAAGATAGTCCGCTGATTGTAGGTGGAGATATTAACGCCCCACACTAGGCATGGGGCTACACGTATCCCTCTAGTAAGGGTGATCGTCTTCGAACGACAACCTCTGATCTCGACTTCACGCTGACCACAGACCCGAAAACTCGAACTAGATGTGGCACTTCCACATGTCGAGACACCACACCGGACCTCACATTCGTCCGAGGCCTTGAAAAATGTGCCTGGCACAGCTCGGGCATAGACCTTGGCAGTGACCACTATATTCTTCGAATTGATACAGAGATACCGGAAAAGAAGGAAATGGAGTACAAACTCATCAACTGGGACAAATTTCGTGCAATACGGACGCGGCCATCTGACTCACCAGGGGCAAACACAAAGCACACGATAACGAGCTGAACCGAGCAGCTCAAAGGAGACATCGTAGCCTCGGAACAAACGATTACTACGGATGTTAAGTTAGAGAGAATGGACAGTCGGCTAGCGAATCTTCCCGAAGCCAAACATTCCATTCTAGCCAGTTGGAAGGGTCAACATTTCAACAGAAGACTACGAAGAAAACTTGCCGAACTCAACAAGACCATTGAAGAATATTTTGTGGTTTGGTTCTCCCCCGACAACAATGGGACGAAGTCTGTAATTCCCTCAACGGGCAAATACGCAGAGTGAGTGCATGGGATCTCATAAAACACCTACTCGATGAAAACGGAACAATGTCCAAGACTATGCAACGGATCAGGCTAAGCAAATGAGTGCACCGTGCGATGCAAAGCAGTACTACAGAAGCACTTCTGGATGACCTTGATAAAAGGTACTTACGTCTTAAATCAGGGCAACCTAGTAACTTACAAAGGATGAACTATGACGGTGCCCCAAACTCAGAGTTAGATAAGGACTTCACAGAAAGTGAAGTACGCTTCGCAATTCATGAACTCAACAGTAACTCTACCGCAGGCCCCGATGGTATCACAAATCGGGCTCTCCGAAATTTAGACGACAACTCGGTCACGTTCCTAACGCAACAAATCAACGATGCCTGGAAAACTGGCCATCTACCTGCAGAGTGGAAACATGCCAATATGGTCCTGATCCCAAAACCAGGCAAGCCGCTGGGCATACCAAACCTAAGGCCAATCTCACTAACGTCCTGCGTAAGAAAGCTAGCCAAACACGTCATCCTGAATAGAATATCGGAATACGTAGGAGAAAAGGAGTACTTCCCCTACAATATGATCGGCTTTAGGGCGGGTCTCTCAACGCAAGACGCTATGCTACGAATCAAGAAAAGTCTCCTGGATCGCTCCACACGAGACAACAAGGCGCTACTCGGACTCGACGTGAAGCACGCTTTTGACAACATCCACCATCAAGCCATTCTCAATGCCATATCTGACCCCAATCTCGGAACACGCTTCTGCCACTACGTGAAGGCGTTTCTGAAGGATGGAACGGCCACTCTCCGGATAGGCGAGCACGTCTCAGAGAGCTTTGATCTGGGCGATAAGGGAACGCGACAAGGCTCCGTACTTTCATCATTCTTATTTAACTTGGCGATGACAAAGCTCTCTCGCGCACTAGGTGAACTTGCCGATGTGGAGCACACCATATACGCAGACGATGTCACCATCTGGAGCACCGGTGGCAGCGATGCGGAATTGGAAGCTCGCATGCATGAAGCCATTTCAGTTACCGAGGGCCATCTCAACCCAATGGGACTTCGCTGCTCTTCTAGAAAATCTGAGCTGCTCATCTACCACGCCCCAAGACCAGGGCGCCCGTCCAACGACTGGCGCAAACACCGCACTCCTTGCATGGAGTTACACGACATGGACGGAAATCGCATACCTACGGTTGACAAAATACGAATTCTAGGACTAATCATCCAAAGTAACAGCTCCAACTGGGCGATGCTGGACAGCATCACGATGAAGATTGCGAACGCGATCCGAATGTTTCGGCGCATCATGAATAGACACAGGGGACTGAGCGAGGACAACGCCATTAGAATGGTCCACGCTTTTGTATTCTGTCACATCACATAGGTGGCTGCAATGCTTAACTGGAAAAAAGAACATCGGAAAAGGCTCGAAGTACACATACGCCGAGCTTTCGAGACAGCGTTGGGGCTCCCCGATTATGCCTCCACTGATCTACTCTTACAGCTAGGAGTCCACAATACCATTGACTAAATCATCGAGGCTCAGCACACTGCACAGGTCGCACGCCTATCAAGCACCAAAGCGGGCCGAGAGGTTCTCATCAAGCTCGGCCTGAACACCATAACAGAAAGCGACAGCGTCCTTCAGTTACCTAAAATCATGCGAGAAGCAATTAAAGTGCTCCCCTTCCCAAGAAATGTACACCCGGTCCACAATCAAGGACGCAGACTTGCCCGCGCCAAAGCCCTCGCTGTGGACGCGGCAAGGTTTCCCGACGAGACAGCTTTCGTGGATGCAGCCTACATACCGGCAAAGCATGCCTACTCGGTAGCAGTAATCGACGGGCACAGGCGAACGCGCAACTCACTGAAGCTTTACACCAAGAAGCCAGAGGTAGCTGAACAAGCAGCGATAGCACTAGCTCTCAAAGACTCGAGCTTCACAACTGTCTACAGCGACTCTAGAGCAGCCACACGAGCTTTCGCCAAGGCCAGAATAGACAAGACGACGCTACGAATCTTAGGCGGAAATAACATCACCGATCACTCCATCGTATGGTTCCCCGTACACATGGATAACTTAGGGGGCGGACTGCGAAATCTCAACGAGATCGCAGACGAGGCGGTGCGAGGACTCATCGACCGCGTCCCTCCGGTTTCCTCCGCTACCCCACATATCGAATACAGGGATAAAATATTCACGTAAGACGAGCTAACTAAGCACCTTTATTTAGGCAGACGAGAGTTTGCTCTCCCGGATGAGAAATTAACCCGCAGGCAGTCGGTAACGTTACGCTTGCTCCAAGCGAACTCATACCCCAAACCCTGGCGCATGAAGCACATCGACCCAGACTACGACGGACAACATGTGTGTGAACAGTGCAGTGAACGTGTTGACTTGAACCATATGCTGTGTGGTTGTGCATCGAGTGACGCCTACGCCAAGAACAAGGACCATTGGGACAAAGTGCTAAAAAGTGCTTCACTACACGACCAGCTTCGGGCTGTCCAGGAGGCCCGCGCAGCGGCGGAGAGCTTCGGGCTCTCTGTGTCGACGTGGGAGCTGCCCTCAACACCTGGCGCCTAGCCGACTGTCCTTCAGGACCTTGTGAGATATAAAGTTTTACCACCACCACCAGGGAAGGCATCTGCTACCAGGCACATTGTAGGGGAAGGCCCAAGGTTAACTTTACCTCAGAATATTTAACTGCATTAAAATCTCACTACAGGAATGCTTTTGCAATTGCGTTTATCAAAATGCAGATGGCAAGATTTTGTGTTTATATACAATGAAAGAAAACCATGCACATGCAGCAACCCTACGAGTCACCTACACCCCGCATATTGCAGTAATCTGAAAACGCATTATGTGTTTTGCTTTGCAGTCAAGGTTATTTTGATATCCCGTTTTATTTGACCAAGACTTCCTCGCTCAATAGGCTACAAATGAATGTTCTATGAGATTCATAGCTATTTGCAAGTGACCAAAAAAAGGGTAGGAACATAGGGGACTTGTTATGATCCACACGAAGAAAGCCACCAGCCATTAATATGAATAACCTAGCATTCAGTCATTTGAAGAAAGGCAACAGTAATTTTTCGTTGCTGTTTCCCTTACCTCTTCTATGCTCGGCACGATGTACCCGCCACATATACGCTGCCTTGCTGACACCGCTTTCTTCAGTAACTGCCCTTATGCACACAGACACTGACGCGCACAGACACTGATGCACACAGATGGTGCGCTGATGAGCACAGTCCAGCCGACAAGCCCGACACATTTTGGAAACATGTTGCTCCTCCGTCAGACAACCTTTCGTGCCACCCTCTCATCACTCACGCAGTTGAAGGTCAGGTTAGTGACAGCGTGTAAAGAGGGGCGAGCACTTAAATAACTGGTATCCAGACGTTCACAGCTACCGATCGCGCCTTGAAACCCACAGTATCATTGTAACGGCCGGAGCACCTACAATTCCATGTTTAAGGCAGACCAACGTGCTCAAGCTCTGCCTCTTGGCGCTGTCAGGCCGTCACAATCACGAGCCGTACAGTCCTTCGAAAACACTGAGGCGCACTCACAAATGCCTTGCTTCTCGCAGCCCATGCTAGCGAACGCCAGGAACGGACGCCACCATATCCGCGCTGCAGCAAGCGCGCGGGACCGAAAATTTCTTGCTATGCGAGAAGCATTTGAAACGGGAGAGCAGCTAGAGCCCTCGCGCAGGTTTAAGTGTACGCTCTCATAAATAATGCTCTAAAAGGTTGCTTATTTAGGATGTACCAATATGATGCCATTTCAATGCCTCCTGTATTCAAAACAAATATATTCCTTGAGAGTTTATGACTTCAACTAAGCGCCTACCAAACTATGGTGAGCTAACGGCCGTATAAATCATGTTGTCATAAGTCGACCATCTTGCGGCCTTCCAAAATTATGGCGGCCAAAGGCGGCATTTTTCAGCAATGGCCGCATTTCTTTTGCGTAACTAAACGTCATTTTGACATCACTTCATAATGCTGGCGAATCACGTGACCACGTAACAGTGCTGACAGCCAATCAGATTTCGAAAAGTGGTCCTTCTCAGTATGCAGCTACTTTCTGCAGACTGCGCAATCGAACGCAAGTGCTTTCTTCCCCGCCAGCTGTAGCTTCGTTTCCCCTCTACAGACATTTAAATTTACCAACCCGGCACCAAGTATAACTGTGCTAAATATCAGTCTTCAAGGTCACGTCAATTTCACTTCACAGCAGAAAGCGATTTCGAAGTCTGACAGTTTCGCGCCACAAATTTAAAACTTGTGACTTGCATGTGATCGCCCTCTGAGCCTATCAGAGAGACAATATGGCGCCGAACGGCGCCCCAGAATAGATCCCTTGTTCTTCGTGCGCATGCGGCAACTCTCGGCGAGTTTAATAATAATAATAATAATTGGTTTTTGGTGGAAAGGAAATGGCGCAGTATCTGTCTCATATATCGTTGGTTACCTGAACCGCGCCGTAAGGGAAGGGATAAAGGAGGGAGTGAAAGAAGATAGGAACGAATATGTCCGTAGTGGAGGGCTCCGGAATAATTTCGACCACCTGGGGATCTTTAACGTGCACTGACATCGCGCAGCACACGGGCGCCTTAGCGTTTTTCCTCCATAAGAACGCAGCCGCCGCGGTCGGGTTCGAACCCGGGAACTCCGGATCAGTAGTCGAGCGCCCTAACCACTGAGCCACCGCGGCGGGGCGGCGAGTTTGCCGATTCATTCCTTCATCGGGCGCTGATCAAACAAAGGGTCGACGCTCACGTGATACCGTTGAAAACTTAGAACGGTGTACGTCTTCAGCCGTTCTCTGAGATTTTAATATTTTCCTTTCGCGTCTTTGCCTTTTGCATTTTATTGTTTTTACCTTTTTATGTCTGTCATCGCCAAGCCGCACATGACTGCCGGCGCGTGTAGATTTTCTTTTTGCCATTTGTTGTTATGTCCTCTTAACCCTATACCCTTCACTGCCGCTTCTTGCCTCAGTGTACTTAGAGGCGTGCCTGAGGCCTGGCCGACCAGAATGGGTCAATCCCTCTTGTGCCTTTTTTCCTCTGTGTAGTGTGGGCTATAAAATGTGTTTGCACGCTTCTCCTGTTTTTCCTGTTCTCTTCGTTTCACTTGCGCATGCGCCCTACAATAAATCTTGTCAAAGGTAACTATATAAAAACTCAGCGCACTGTGCGCCTCGTCCTCTCTTCGTCTGTCGTCTGGCAGCGCTACAATGTTCAGAATGCCAACCAAACTTGCCCAGCAACACACCTTGCTTACTTAGTGAGACGAAGTCGTATGCCGTATGCTCTTATGTCTTGCAGCTACATGACCTTATGGTGAGGTTTAAACCCTCTTTCGATGACTAGCGTGATGTTTGTGGTCCCGAGATGCATAGGCACACGCACCTTTCTTAAGCCCAACTGAGCAAAACAGCATCTCGTATATAAAAGAACGCTCAGGTGATGAAGATGTGATGATGAGCTATATCTGCAGAATTAAACCATGACCACGGAAGCGCAGCAGAGACGGGGTGCAAATACAAGAAAACATGAGTGTTGTACGATGAACAGAACGCCAAGTGCACAAAATTAGTTCTGAGCATTCCGCTACGCCTCCTTCTCTCGCCAATTTGTGGCATTGGTAAAGCGAAATGCCAGAAGAGAAACAAGCCATATCGCTGCTTTAAATTGCAAGAACACATAAAATTTTGTAGCCGGCAGATTAGTTTGGCCTGTTCCGCATTCCTTCCTGGCAGCATGCATATAAGGCGGGCTTTTGTGAATGCCTTAACTACCGACTCCGAACCGGGACACAAACCTCAAGTGTCGAACCTTTGGACATCTGGCGACTATTCATTCTTAACGCCGCTCAGGCAGGATGTAGAAACTGAAGTACACAGGGGTGATGGGTGACTCCATAGCTCGATATGCAGGCATGGGCCAATGGCATCGCTCTGAAGCTTTGCGATTTGCATGTATTAGTGTGGCTGCATTTTCCCGTTCATCTGTCGATTAAACCTATTCTTTGATGAAGACTGCAGGATAAAGCGTTTTTCTTGAACAATTGGAGAGTCGTGTCCTACCGGCTTAAAATTTTACGAAAGTTGAATACGTACCTCCTTAACTTGCAATGAATGTTTAATTAGGTGATAGAAAAATTCCTTCATTTGTAATGAAAATCTATGCCGAACAATTGTAAATGGTTTATTTGGCGACGCTGCTAACGACGGAAGCAGAGGTGAAGCAGTGGTGGTCCGCTGTCGGTCAGGTTGAGCAGGGTCTCGCTGGAAGCGATGGCAATGCGGCTGGGCTAATGCCCATCTTCTTCAAAATGGCCCCGGGGATAAAAGGAGCCATGTCGGCGACTCATGGTGCCGACAATACAATCGGGTCGTAGTACTGCTTGATGCGTTGAACATGCACAGTCTCGTGGCCACGGCGGCGGAGATCGGCAGATGGCGTGAGTGGCTCAGTTATGTAGTTAACTGGGCATGTGCGCTCCAGGACGCGGCACGGGCCATCTAGATGTAACACTAGCAAGTTTCCACGAGTAAAGTGTGCAGCCGGAGTCAAGAGGTTGGTGAAACAAGGCAGCAGAAATGTGGAATTCAACGGTTTTTGTTAGCTTAAGTAGTTTCGGGCATATACCGTCCGGACCAGGCGCAAAATTGTTTGATGTCAGTCAATAGCTTTCTCAATTCCTTCATCAGTGATAAAAAGATTATTTACAATCTTTGTCCGTAAAGTTTCAAGATTGAGTTATTTTCTTCTCTAGAAATGATTCGCCAGAACAAATGGTGGCGCGTATGTGTAGCGCCATCTTTTCAGGCTAACCTGAGCTATTTATGTTAATTCCTGTGGCAGCTGCTAGATGGCACTAGATAAAAAATACGTTTCGCGGGTCGTCTGCGCATTCTACTGTGAGTGAATGTGAAGAGATGGACGTTCACAACGAACAGCGTGTAAACATAAAATTCGGTGTGAAGCTTGGCAAGACAGCCACACAGACGTATGAGCTCCTTCGTGACGCTTACGGCAAAGAGACGACACAAGGCAGGGGCGGCCTTCAACTTCACGGAATGAAAACGACGTGGCCCGGATCAGGAAAATCGTACCGCAGGACCGCCCCATTACAGTCCGCATGCTATCAGATGCCCTCGACATTAGTAAGAAGACATGCCACCAAATTTTGCGTGAGAACATAGGGAAACGAAAGCTGTACGCCAGACTTGTGCCGCACTCCCTCACACAGGACCAGAAGGACACGCAGGCATCAGTGAGCGCTGATTTGCTCTCTGAGACAGAAAAATGTGCTGCATTCGTCGACAGCATCGTCGACAGCGACCAATACCATCCTCAAGCAAAGAGGCAGGGCGCCGAATTGCGGTGCACAAGCTCTCCGGCGTCAAAAAAGGTGCGGCGACGGAACAAAACAAAGACGATGCTGATAGTTTTTTCGATGCCATATGTGTCATACACAACGAGTTTGTCCCACAACGGCAGACGGTAAATCAGGAGTTTATATCCGCGTGCACCAACCCATGCGTGATGCACTGCGAGGCCGTCGCTCTGACTTATGGGAATCTGGACAATGGAGGCTTCTCCACGATAACGCAAGGCCGCACGTTGCTCTGAGCGTAACAAAATTTCTCGCCAAGCACAGCATCACTGTACTTCTCCATCCGCCATTCTCGCCTGACCTCTCCCCATGCGATTTTTTACTGTTTCGTCTTGTAAAGAGAGTCCTAAAAGGTCGTTGAATGGGGAGCGTGGAGGCCATTGAAGACGCCACAACAGAGGAGCGGACAGCCATGTCAAAAGAAGCGTGCTCCAATTGTTTTCAAGACCTCAAGAAGCGTTGAAAGCTGCGTATAGACTGCAAAGTTCACTATCTCAAACGCGTGCTGCACAAATGATTTCAATGTTAAACGCAATTTGTTTAATGGACTAATTCTCAGAACTTTACGGACACAAGTTGTATGGCAGCACTAATAAAACTGAAATTTATATCAGGACAGATCGGCATCTGAGTGAATGCGGAACGAAAGAATGAGTTAAAATCTGCAGGTGTCTGTGATGACGCAAGCATTGTAACGTACATAATAATTGGTATAAAATTTGTTGCAGAGGACCCTCCAAACCCCTTCGATTTATTGCTGAGTCGTGCCGATTAGTCGTGATTAAAAAGTTTATCGTTAGCTGCTTCACTTTATCTCTCGCAATTTCGTTCTTGATCTCTATGGAGCTGCCAATCACTTTCCGAGACTGACTGTTTTGCTGTACAATATATGGCTCCTTTTCATGGGTACATGTCTTTGCACGGGATGTGAAGCAGATATTTTGCGTTGATGAGGTGATGGTGATAGTGGGAATATATTTATCTTTCTATTCAATTAACTCATTGAATATCCGGCAATTTTCTGCACTGTCGCGGTTGAAGGTTGTGCTTAAGAATTCTTAACAACCCGGTGCTTAACAACCCGGTGTTAATGACTCATCTATACCCAAGCTTATATGAAAGTGATGTGTGTCGCGTGTGCCAGCGGGAGAGGGCAACTCTGACGCACATCCTATGGGACTGCACAAAATTCCCCGATGAGGCTTCTAAAAGCATAACGATTCCACCGCGACTCGCGGCTGCGGCGGAATGCTCTGACCGTGATGTGCAAACCTGGGCCGTCCAGCAGGTCTCGGCGGCTCTTGAGCGACAAAAGCCTCAGATCCTCCGCTGAGTTGCCGCCTGGGCCCCTGTCACGGCGCCATTAGGTCATGATGCCATTAGGCCATGACGTAAATAAAGTTGTTCCTCCTCCTCCTCCTCAGAAAAGGATGAAATTTCGCAAAAGAGGTCCACATTTACTCGCGAATAATTGTATATGACCTTATTTCTCCGCTCAGGCTTTTGAATTTCTTAGGCACATTGGCAGTCTAAAACATTGTGGTCGCTATCGCGATCTAGGACGTTTTCATGCATATTTTATGGTTCGGTTTTCATTAGGAGGTCTGAAACCGCATTACGCATTATCACGAGTGGGAAGAGATACGATTTGTGTCTGAATAAAATAATATAGGTCATGAAGTTTCATACCTTCGCGCTGCCTTCTACCACCAGTGGTTGGGCACATCCGAAGCTATTCCCGGATAGTTGAAATCGCGAGCCAGGGTTATCGCTTACCTCGTGTACTTGCTTTTTAAAAAGCTCAGTGACTTGCTAAGGACCTCAACAAATATATCAGGAACCTGACGAACGGGAACACGCATCGATGGCACTAGTTATAGTGGCCGATAAGTGCACCGTAATCAGCGTCTACTATTGGAGCTAGAAAGCAATTTTTGATGGTAATTGTGACACCGCCACCTCGGGAAGTCGGCGTATGTTTGCTAAACATCGTGAAATAGCTTGATAGCGAGAGCTCATTGTCCATAATATCAGCAGACAAGCAGGTTTCCGTGCCAAGGACAATATCGGCACCACAGGGTTCAGTGAAAGCACGTAGCTTGTCTTGTTTGTTTTTCAGGCTTCAGAAGTTCGGCATGTTAATGCATGCCTTTCCTTCAAGTTTTTCCTTTGTGCGTCATTCAATACTGGAACCTGCCTCACGCGTTGCAAGTGAGGTTACCCAATACTGTAAGCTTTCACACGCATAAAGCTTTTTTAGAAACAGCACTTTGTCAAGTAACAGCTTATACTTTTTATCAGGGTTTCGTTCCGCGCTCACAAAATTCCGAAGCTTCTCTCTGATGAACTGAATTCTGTGTGAAAATCCTCTTCAATCCGGACCACTCTGTCTTTAAGTCCGTAAGCGTTACTAGGATATTACACTTCTCTGATGTTCAAAATTTGGCAGAAATTGTACGGATATAGGGATCTGTACGATTTTGTAGCGGCGCCGGCATCGCCAGCGCCGCAGATGAAGATGATGCGCGAAAAATGGAGAGAATGGATTTCATTTGGACAACATTCGGCCGATTGCTTTAACCTCAATTTTAGTAAAGCTAATAGAAAGAGTTGTACACAGGCGCCTCACAGAGCATGTACGTCACGTTAACGGCCTCAGCTCCGCACAGATTGGCTTCCTTCGCGGTTGTTCCATATGGTCCGCCCATGTGGATACCGCGAACCGAATACTACTCTCAACGCGCAAGACAGAAGTTGCGGCCTTGGTGACACTTGATGTTGCCAAAGCCTATGACAGCGTTGAACACACGGTCCTTATTAACAATCTTGCTCAGCTACATCCACCGCACTATATCTATGCTTGGATTTGTGAATTCTTAAAAGATAGATTTTTCTTCTGCACAGACGGATCTTTCTGTTCTAATACCTATGTTCAATCAAGAGGTATGCCGCAAGGATCTGTTTTGTCTCCACTGCTTTTCAACATATACGTTCCGGACATGCCCATTGATCCAAACACTGCAGTTTATGTATACGCAGATGATATAGCTTTTTTCGCATCAGCAAAGGATATCCATGCACTATACTAGTGTTTGCAGGCATACCTTAATGCTATTGAAGTCTGGTTGAACCAAACTAATTTATCACTTAATGTCAGCAAATGTGGCGTGCTGGTAGTTCCGCCCGGCACTCCTTTGTACATCTCGCTAGTATACCGCTCCACTCCAATTCCACAGGTGGAGTCAACTAAATACCTAGGCGTTACTTATGGTTAAAGCTTGGACTGGCGACACCATATTAAGAATAATGTTATTAAAGCGGAACGTGCTGTGGGCCGGTTAACATGAGTTGGCAATAAAAAGTTCGGCATGCGTCGTGACACGTTACTGTTGCTCTATAAGGCTTATATGAGGCCGATTCTGGAATTTGGTTGTCTTGTTCTCTGGTAGCGCAAACTACAAGCTTCAGCCATTAGCTTTACTGGAAAGGCGTGCCCTACGGCTATGCGTCGGGCTCCCAAAATCAGCTTCAACCGCTGTCAGCTTCAATTAGCTTCAACCGCCGTCCAACCACCGAGGACGGCAGCCGTGATTATCGTTGAAGCGCTGCCGGTGTGGAATGTGAGCCTGTAATGTCGAGCAGAGAATGTCTAATATTGAATCATAAACTGTACACTAGGCACTGTGTAGTCGCTCTCAATTCTGCAGCAACTAGTAGCCCGGGCACTTCTTAATTGTCTTAATTTCCGTACTCGTGGCCAGCAGAGGGCCACACTGGTAAAGGTAAACGGCATTGCACGATGCCTTTAGCAGCATCCAAATGGAGCACCGCCGAGCCAGGTAGGCGTCTGTCTCCTTGCCGCTGCCGGCAACGTTTATTTCAGCCGAGAGGGAGCGTGGATCATTTACGGTGTAAGGCGCAGATGCAGAACTTCAAAAGTAAAAAAAAGCTGTATGATGGAATGGCCTCTAACAGGCTTCGCCTACAAATGTCATCAATTCGTATGACGTTTTACGATGACGGAATGCCTTTGAAAGGTTTGGTTTGGTTTCTGGGGATTTAACGTCGCAAAGTGACTCAGTGTATGAAAGACGCGTGGGTGAAGGAAGGGCTCCGGAAATTTGTACCATCTCGTGTTGTGTAACGCGCACAGACATCGAGCAGTACACTGGCCTCGAAAATTTCGCCTCCATCGAAATTCGACCGCCGTGGCCGGTATCGAACCCTCTTCTAAAGTGAATGACATTTGATTAACATATCTATGAAAACTCTTTGACATCTGTATGAAAAAACTTTGTGGTGTTTTTGCATTATTTTGAGGTGCACAAAAGATCGGAGTATTTTTGAACGCGGTGCGTCGACAATGTTGCGTCTGACAGCGGAGGTGGTGGTGGTAAAAACATTTATTAATTATAGAGAGAGGTGTTGGGGTCCGTGACCTGAAGGGTCACGCCCTTACAACCACTAGGCGGGGATGCCTAGTCAGGCACCCCATTGGCGGTTGCCGCAGCCCGGGCACGCTGCGTTAAGGCCCTTTGGGCCTGGAGGGTGCAGCAGCCGGACAGGGTCGCCTCCCAGTCCTCTCGGGTGGGGTTTGGGATAGGGGGTAGGGATGGGTTCTGCTGGCAGGCCCACACCATGTGGTAGGTGTCCGACAACTCTCCCCAGTGTGAGCACCGCCCGTCGAATTGAGGATTGAAATGCTTTAGAGTTGCCGGGCACAGCATCGTGTTAGTGAGCAGGCGCAGGAGTACCCGCTCGTTGGCCTTCCCCAGCCCTTTGCAAGGAGTGGGAAGAGTTTGGTGGGTGGATTTGTAGTAATCGCATATTTCCTTAAAAGTGTAAACCGGATTGAAATCGGAGTCCTGGTCATCGTCGGGTCCCGAGGGAAACGCCCGGAGAGAGAGCGCGCGGGCGGCGGCGTCGGCTGCTTCGTTTCCGTGGAGGCCTTGGTGACCTGGAGCCCAAATAATAGATCGGTGCGCAGGATCGGAGTCTCGGCTACAATTTTGATAGATGCGATAAGCCAGGGGAGTAGCCCACCCTTGCTCGACGTTTCGACAAGCCCCTCGCGAGTCGGTGATTATGTATTTGGAGGAGGAGTCGGAGGCTGCCAGGGCGATGGCGACCTCTTCTGCGTGAATTGCTGACTGGGCCTTGAAAGTAAGGGCGTCTACTGTTTTGCCCTCGTGGACGACTGCGGCCGTGTACCATCCCTTGGGGTCCGCGCCGGAGGCGTCCACGTAGAAGACTCCTGGTTTATTCCCAAAACGGCGGTCCAAGGCTTCCGCCCGCGCCTGGCGCCTGCCATTATGGTCCTCTTTGGACATGTTGGTGGGGACAGGCCGCACGTGGAGGGCGCGTCTCCAGTGTACGGGAAGGCGGCATCTCTCCTTAGTGAATTGGGTGTGCTGGATGTGAAGTCGGGCTAGAAGGCGGCGACCCGACCCTGTCTTTGTGAGACGTGTGTATTGGTTGGTGAGCTGGGCCTCCCGAAGCTCCCTGAAAGTGTTCACCATCCCCAGTCCCGTGAGGTGGCTGGTAGAGGTAGAGACCGGGAGGTCCAGCGCGCGTTTCATGATTTTGCGGAGGATGACCTCGAGAGCATCCTCTTCCTGTTTCCGCAGGTGCAGGTAGGGAGTCGAATACAAGATTCGACTGGTCACGAATGCGTTCGCCAGCCGTAAGGCGTCTTTGCATCGTAACCCACCGCGCTTGTTGGAAACCCGGCGGACCATGCGGCCCACCTGGTCCCCCACCTGCCGGAGCTTGGCGAGTGTTGTGTCGCAACGTCGCTGGTTGTGTATGAAGAGTCCGAGGACTCTGATTTCCTTGGATTCGTTAATGGGGCCGCTTTGCAGGGAGAGATTGATTTGTGTCGAGCATGTGCGCGAGGGGCGCAGATGCATGAATTCTGATTTCTGCGGGGAGCATTGCAGACCACAGTCCCGAGCATAGCGGTCCACTATGCTGGCGGTCGTTTGCAGGCTGGTCTCCATGTCCCCTAGGCATCCTTGCGTAGCCCAGAGGGTGATGTCGTCGGCGTACAGCGCGTGCTGGACCCCTTCGACGGCACCCAGCAGGGCAGGTAGGCGCATCGTGGCTATGTTGAATAGCAGAGGGGACAGCACCGCGCCTTGCGGAGTCCCCCTCGTGCCGAACAGGAAAGGTCCATGCTCTTGGTCCTGTATTTTGATGTATGATAGTCTGTCCGTGAGAAATTGCTTCACGTAATTGAAGGTATTGATGCCGCAGTGAGTTTGACTCAAGTGTGTGAGTATGACCTCGTGAGTTACATTGTCGAACGCTCCTTTCAGGTCGAGCGCGAGGACAATTTTGTCGTTTTTGGGGTATGTGATGGGGTTCAAGATTCCGCGGTCGAGTTGGAGCAGGACATCCTATGCGGATCTGTGTGGGCGAAATCCAAACATGGTGTCCGCGAAGGTGTGTTGTTCGAGGTATTCGGACAGCCGATCCCGTACCATCGTCTCCATCAATTTGCCCACACACGAGGTGAGAGAGATGGGGCGGAGGTTGTCCGTGTCGATTGGTTTCCCGGCCTTCGGGATGAAGGTGACAAGGGCCGTCTTCCAGTCAATGGGGAGGGGGGTTTCCCCCGTCCAGATCGCGTTAATGTATTCTAGAAGGCACTGGTACGCTGAATCAAGAAGGTTCGCCAAAAGTTTGACGGTAACCTTGTCCCGGCCCGGCGCGGTGCCCCTCTTCATTATGGCCAGACTGGCCCGCAGATCGTGAAGCTGGAAAGGCTTGTCCAACTCCGAGTTTTCCCTGCCTGCGTAGGAAAAGGCCGATGTGCGGCCGTCCTGAGTTGTGCACAGGTAGCGATCCCGGAGTGCCTGTGCCAACTGCGTTGTATTTCCTTGGAATGAGTGCATGGCTTTGTGTAGTTGCTTGTGCGTTTCTGTGCGGGTCTGCGTTGGGTTGATGAGGGCTCGGAGCGCCGCGCGTGCCAGCCAAGCGTTGCTCGTGAGCATGTGCGAATGGTGTGTGCGAGGCGACGTCGACAGGGAGCATGGCGAGCACGAGGAGCGGAGAGCTGACGTGTCAGAAAACTGAGGTGTAAAGGAAGACAGAGGAGCGGACATTGGGTCATCCAAGCGTGGAGGTGGCAGCCTTCGGACGTTGGGTCCGTGCTGCCGTGACCTCCCTTGGATCACCGACGCAACCCTCCTGCTTTCCTTGCCAGCGTGGTGGTGGCAGCCGATGGAATGAGCATCCGTGCTGCCGGAAGGCACTCTTGGATAGCCTGCTTTAAGCCACCGCCGTTTCGTGACGCCGTAGACAGGACCTGGATACGTTCCTTCTTTCTGCTGCTGCCAAGCTTTTCGGGCTCTTGAAGAGAGACCACCGGCGTCTCGCTGTGTTCCTCTCCGCTCCTAATACCACCTGGCTCCCTTCCGTAGCTTTCTTCGACGCAGCGCCACCGACGCGTTGCACTACAACCACCCGCATCCGTCCTGTCAGCAAGGCATCCGCGCTTCACCTGGGACGCTCAGTACTCGGTGAAATCCTTTACTTTATTTCTGTAGTGTTGTACTCGTGTCGAGTGCGTGTTTTAATAAATAATGTTTTCGTTTCGTATCGGCTCTTTTCCTTTAAATTGTAAACACCGCTTCGTTTTGTTTTGTTTGATCTCTTTGTTCTCTTGTTCGAACCTGCACGCGATAGCATTCCTCTTCGGCAAGTCGGGCACGCGCTACCAATTCGGGACAATCAGAGTTATCTTCAATAAGGTTACCTTCTGGGTTAAAAAAGCTATGTTTTAAATTATTTTCATTTATTGAATCGCACTGAGTAATCCTAAGCAACACAGGCACCTTTTTTATATATTTACAAGGAAATTAAGTCAGCGAATTTGCGGCTAAATATGCGGAAAATGCCATTTTTCCCAAGGTATGAATTTTATTTCTAAAACAATTTATGTCCCAACGGATTCGAAACTCTTTTTATCGATTTATTCACCTTTGGAACAATTCTCATATACGCCATGAATACTGTAAAAAAGAAATTTTAGTTTGAAAGATTTACAAAGTTATCTGCTTTTGTATATATGGGCTTTTTATTTATGCACAGCTCGAACTGTGTTGCAACGATTGATTGTACCATTCCAACCCTCTCTCTAACAGCTCGCAAGGAGTAACAGTGTTTGGAAATAAATAAAAATAAATGGAATTCCCATTTTCACGCGAATGCGTTGAGAGGATGCAAGATGTCTGCAGAAAAAAGAATAGCCAGGCACTCGGCCTAACCTGGCCTAACCTGCGCCCGCAAACAAGCTAAGCGGCGGCGAAACACACAGTGTGCTCTGGGGTCGTCGAAATCTATAGTCGCCGTCATTCTCAGCTGCCCTCAAACAAAATAATGAAGAAATTTTAGGATAAGAAATGTAAAGCTCCCACGAGGATAAGTAACGCCGTACAAAAAGCTGCACTAGGCTAAAAGCTTGCAACACATATCGCTTTTATTTCTTCGAGATAGATAGATATCCTCACGTCACAAACATGGTTATAAACTCGCATGTCAGTGGCTTCCAGCGTTGGTGTCATAAGTAGGGTGTTATGTTTATCGGCTCAAGATTTATTATCATTATAAAAGTTCGTGCCAATGCGTAAAACTTCAAATTTTCCTAAACTTTTCAGGTTACAGTGTTTTCCTACGAAATGTGAGCATATTAAGACGACGGGCACTGTGGGAAATATATATTTCGTGAAAGACAGGCTAGGAAGCCGATTGCAATAGAGGAATAATATGCTAATATTTCCATTAGAAATAAATCTCAGACCCGCCGTGGTGGCTCAGCAGTCAAGGCGCTCGTCTATTGAGCAGGAGTACCCTGGTTCGCACCCGACAGCGGTGACCGCGTTTCGATGGAGGCGAAACGCAAAAGCCGTCCGAGGGCCGTGCTATGTTTGTGCACGTTAAAGATCGCCAGGTCGACGAAATTATTCAGGAGACCTCCGCTACGGCACTTCTTCCTTCCTTTCTTCATTCACTCCCCCCTTTATCGCTTCCTTAGAGCGCGGCTCGGGTGTCCACCGAGATATCTGAGATAATGACTGCCTCATTTTTCCTTTCCTGAAAACCAATTTTCAATCCTGAGATGCTCGTGCGCACAATTAGACAGTTCGCGTGGAATAATTCAGCTAACAAATTGGTTCCACCGCTACTTAAGAATGGATATAGCGCTGCTTTGCACCAATAGCATCCCGCTTTCTTTTGCACCAAATCCAAGGAATAGTTCTTCCTTGACTGCTCGAAGCTC